>JALJCO010010693.1:0-13459 GCA_023101725.1 Atherinomorus stipes | reverse complement strand
GGTCAGCGGATCATTTAGAACAGCTATTTACGGTCTGAGATGTAATAATGCATCAGATATGGAGTCTGCCGTTGCTTTGATAGAGTCAGACCCCCGAACCTCACTGCCTCTCCATGTGAGGAGCATAAAGACGCTTCTTGTCTGCGTTTTATTTCCACATGGTGACGTATTATTAACGATCTGACGTTCCCTGATCTGGGAACAGTGACCTACAGTGGCGTTCGAGGCCGCGGGGTCCCATGACTTCTCCATTCGTGGTTTTGGCAGAGGAAATTCACATCTTTGTTTTTTGTTTGCATTTCCATTCGGACTCCACAAATCAGTCATGTGCTCCCTGAAGCTCTTTAAAAACATCAACGCCGCGTACACAATGGTCCACCTCCGCCCTACGGGACAATGCTGGCATTGTTCGCATGTTATTCCAGAAAGACCTTGGTAGACAAAGAAACGTCCATTAACTGGAGGGGAAATCATTAACAGATTACCCTTCTTATTGCCTTTTAATGAATGATGGCACAATGGAGCACCGTCCGTGTTTGTCCTTATTTCTAACCAGCAGAAACGGCAGCGATCACATGGCTGCTGCTGATTATGCACGGTGCTGTTTGCAAAAGCAGCAACAACACTGCACCTGCGGTCTATTATGCTGCACAGCAGCTCCAACATCTTATTTTTAGACGACTTATGTTCAGCACTTTTTCCTCTTTCACCGGTTTATGGGAGTATTGATTCGTCTGAGCCTCAACACAGCTCATAATGAGTGTCAGTGTCCAGTCTCATCCACATTATGTTAAATGGTGCTGCTGCACTGTATTATTGATGATATTTCACCGGCCTCTCCGGCCTGTCAGCCCTCTCCCCGCCTGGCATTTTATGGTTCGGTAAAAGCAGTCAGCACTTTGGAAATGTTTGGGATGAAGCTGTTTGTTTCTGCCCTGCAGAGAGCAGCTGTCACATCTGCTTTTCAAGCTTTACATCAAGTCACCGTGGTAACCAGCCCATCCCCAATATTTGGTAATCATAAGGTTTTCAATATTTGATGTGTTCATCCCTTCAAGTTTTATAAACAAAATAAAATACAATCAAAGGACAATTTATCCTTCTTCCCTGGCTCTCAGTTTGTTTTTGTTTTTGGGGAGGTTATATATATACATAGTACTCACAAAGAGTTAGGGACATTCAACTTTCGGTTTTTGGAGAACAGAATGATGCAGAATAAATATTTAACCACTGAACAATGTTCATGTGCATTAAAAAGTTTAGAGAAAGTCTAATTGAGTTCACCTTGAAATGTTGTAGTGGACTTTAGGTTCATTCTGACATCATATAGAAACCCAAATATCCTTCACTTTTTGTGAGTAGTATACAGTATACAGTGGATTGCAAAAGTATTCATACCCATGACCAAAACTAAATTGCTCAGAAAAGAACAAAGCAAAAGTGGGTTTCACCTTTTTATATGAAAGGAAATGGCACAAACTCAACAATCCATCTTCCTTCTTGTTCGTAAGCGCTCTTTACTATGAATAGTTTGCATAAGTTTGTATGTCATTGTTGCAAAAGTATTCACACTAAGTCATTAAGTCACAATCAGGACTTGGTTGCAGCTCCTTTGGCAGCAATAACAGCTACCAATCGCTGGATAGCCAGCAATGAGTTTTGTGCAGTGGTCCTTGGACAGTTTGGCCCACTCCTCATTGCCATACTGCTCCAGCTGAGTCAGGGTTACTTGGTGACCTTCGGTGGACAGCAATCTTCCAGATCCCTCCCACAGGTTTTCTATTGGGTTGAGATCTGGGTTTTGACTGGGCCAGTCTAGAACCTTCACTTTCTTCTTCCTGAACCATTCTCCCGTGTCACTGAGCGCGTATGTTTTGGATCATTATCCTGTTGAAAGGGGTGAACTTCCTCCCAAGCTTCAGGCTTTTTGCAGATTTGAAGACGTTTTCCTCCAGGATGTTGATGTATTTTGCACTATTCATAACTCTTGCACACGGACAAGCTCACCAGGACCGGAGGAAGAGAAACAGCCCCATAGCATTATATTCCCACCTCCATGTTTCACGGTAGGGATGGTATGAGCTGGATCATCAGCTGTGTTAGCTTTGCGCCAAACATACTTCTTGGCGTTCAGGCCAAAAAGTTCTATTTTTGGTTTCATCTGACCAGATCACACGTTCCTACGTGTGGTGGCAAACTGCAAACAAGCCTTGAGATGTTGTTTCTTCAGATATGGCTTCTTCTTTGCAACACGCCCATAGAGACCTTCCTTGTGTAAAGTGCGGATATTGTGGACTTGTGTACGTAGTCCCAGCACCCTGGAGAGACTTCTTCAGGTCTTCAAGAGTGACGGAGGGGTTTGCTCTGGCTTCCCTGAGTATCTCCTTTTGCCTTTTGCCGTGATCTTGGAGGGGCGCCCTGTTCTTTGGAGGTTCACAGTGGTACTGTGGCGCTTCCACTTCTGGACCAGTGATGCAACAGTACTTTTTGGCACATTGAGTGAACTTGCGATGGCTACATAGCTTTGCCCATCTCTATGCTTCTCTACAACTTTCTTTCTGAGGTCTTCTGAGAGCCCTTGGACTTCATGACTGTTGTCTGCTGACAAGCATGGGATGACTGTGGACAGGTGACTATTGGGCACTAATTATGGGGAGCAATCAAGGATATACAAATCACCTGGGACTGAATACCGCCCTGTGACACTGTGAGGCAATAGTTTATAGTGTGCAATCATTTTCGACTCAAAATAACATCTTTGGTGCAAGGGTGTGAATACTTTTGCAACAATGAAATACAGACTTATACAACCTATTCATAGTAAAGAGTACTTATTGGTCATGTATGAATACTTTTGCAAGCCACTGTACATGTGTATATATATATATATATATATATATATATATATATATATATATATATATTTCGCTTTGTTTAAAGGAGCCGTATCATGAAAAATGGACTTTCAGAGCTTTTCAGCATGTTACTGTTATTTCCTCATAAAAACTTAATTTAAGTGTTTTTTTTCTTCATCTGTGCATATGTGAGTATATATATGAATATTCAGCTGTAGCTTCTTAACATAACTGACTGACACCGGTATACGCAACCAGGTGCACCAATCAGGAAGCGACAAACACGCATGCGCAGCATCGTAGCAAGACGAAACTCTTAGAGAATCCTGACCTATACACACTCTCCTGAGGAAGAAACTAACAGCTGCAGGAAGATTTCCTCACAGACAAACAGCCATCAGCTAACAGACGTTTCATCCACATTCAGGAGGAAAGAGATTTTTAGCTCTAGAGGACGGCATGCTGGGAAAATGTGTTTGCGTTCAGCGTGGGAGTTTATTTGTTGTACTGGACGAACCGACTTGCAGAAGTGGTTGGATTATAACTTCAGGAGCAGAAAAAACTCATCTTTGTGTGTGAACTTCACTCCTGACAACTTCATGAATGTCGGACAGTAAAGTGTTTTTTCTCGGGGATTACTTCTGAAACCTGACGCAGTTCCTGCTATAAAAACGCGCATGGACAAAAAACAGCACCGGGGAGAGAAAACGGGCTCTCAGATCAATGCTAACTGTTAGCATATGATTTGTTTGCTAATTTACTTACTTGTCAGGGTCTCTGTGGTACTTCTGTATTGGTATTGCGTGTATTTCTGTGGTACTTCTGTGGTACTACGTGTACTTCTGTGGTACTTCTGTGGTACTACGTGTACTTCAAACCATATCAGACTCTGGGTGGAGCATACAGCTCCGTTTTATCCGGTCGATCGGAGTCCGATCATCCATCACTGGGAACGTTTCCATGGAGACTTTTTTCCCTTTCGGTACGAAATCATTCTGATTGAGGATTTCAGCTGTTTCCATGGGAACTAATTCATTCGGATCTGCCGTGTACATGTACCAACATTTATTCAGAATAATCCTGTCTGACATGCGCAGAATGATGTGAATCAAGTTATTTATGAAAGACGAAGGTCTACAAACTGATCATCACGGTTGTTGTTTCTGCAGGACTTAATCCAGCAGCTGATCCTGCTGCACGGAGAGAAAAAGGCGAGAGACAGAATTTAACAAACTATATTAATATATACTATATATATTATATTATTATATACTATATATATATATATATATATATACTATATATATTATATATATAATATAATATATATATATATATTATATTATACTATATATATTATATTATATTATATTATATATATAATATAATATATTATATTATATATATTATATATATATATTACTATATTATAATTTAGCAAACTTTCTGTTGCTGTCCGAGAAATGACGTTGTTCACAGCCATCTGTCAAAGTGAGGAAACGTCACTCGTTGCACGTTGACGTCTTGTCGAAGCATCGCAGTAAGAGCACAACCCCTCACAACGTTCTGATTCAGCGTTTACGTGATGCCCCGTTTGGTTTGGGGAAAGGAATATTGCTCCTCTCCCTAATTTTGTCTACCCCCGTTTTCATTCGGAAAGAGCTTTTAAACTGAAAGTAATCGGTATATTTGGGTCCATGTAAACGCAGCTACTGTTTACAGATAACATCCATGTGAGCTGCCGGTGCCTGTTAGTTAAAAACTATTCCGTGACCCGTCAGAATCAGTGTCTCTTCTGGGGCGACGTCATGAAATGGGCGTAAAACATGTTGCAGTTGGTCGAGAGCTCCGTGGTTCAGGACAGTCAGCCATCTTACTTCCATGCTGGAATTTAGACGCATAAAAAACTAATTTTTACACCAGATTAGTTTCTATGGTAAACGATTGAACATGTTTAGCTTATTGATGCCTGGATTTGACTTTTGGAACGTTTGAAAAGAAGATACAGCTGCTTTAAAACAGTTTTTTGGTCCGGAGCATGTTTTCGCTCATTTATCTATAAATTTATTTGTTTAGATTACTTTGTGAGTTTCTGTGACATCGGGTCAACAAAGAACGATCAGGTTATTTATGATTTTACAGCTTTGAGCTTCACGTTTCATCACAGAAGTCTGGTACTAATGAATGCATGAGTGATCATGATCATCGCTGATGGATCATTCTGCATGTTCGCGTTGCCACAGTTTAACGGCTGTGTAATGTTTATGTGAGGACGGTCTGTCTCGGCTGCTGACATGACGAATGGCGAGCTGTAATTCATGGATATCTGCTGTCGTCGTGCAGAATGCAGTGCATACATTTTTAGTTTTTTCACAAGCATTGTGTTTTTGAGGCGTTATCATCCTGCTGTTGCTTTGACATTCATCCATCTGCTTAATGTGCCCCCCTCACCCCCTCACCTGAGACAGATGTCTTCTTTTACACATTAGGCTGATTTCTTATGCATCTCCTCGGCTGAGCGGAGCAGCATCGAGTCGGCAGCGTGCAGTGTGAGGCTTGGGAAGAGGGAAAATGACACAGAGATGTCTTTATTTTACATCCCTTTTATTGCTTCCAACTTCTGTCCTCTTCCTGGGAAAAGAGGCAGAATCAATTGTTTCCAGTCAAGTTGGTTAAACGGGGTGTACCGTGCTAGAACTGAGTTTTGGCAGATGTCCCCCCCCCCATCATTTCCTTTTCCCCGTGTCCTCATACTGCAGCTGAATGACAATCCGACCAGAGAGCTCTTCCTACCGCGGCTGAGTAAAGATGGAACGCCTCTCGGGGGGGGGGGGGGGTCTCCATGCGTTTTCATCCTGGTGTCCCCCAAAACACAGCTGTGTGAAAAAGTGTTTCCTCCTTCCTGATTTCTTACTGTTTTGCATGTTTGTCACACTTTAATGTTTCAGATCATCAAACAAATTTAAATATTAGTCAAAGATAACACAAGTAAACACAAAATGCAGTTTTTAAATGAAGGTTTTTATTAGTAAGGGGGGGGGAAATCCAACCCTCCATGTCCCTGTGTGAAAAAGTGATCTTCCCCTAAACCTAATAACTGGTTGTTCCACCTTAGCAGCAACAACTGCATCAAGCGTTTGTGATAACTGGCAGTGAGTCTTCTACAGCGCTGTGGAGGAATTTTGTTCCACTCATCTTTGCAGAATTGTTGTAATTCAGCCACATTGGAGGCTTTTCCAGCATGAACCGCCTTTTTAAGCTCATGCCACAGCATCTCAATGGGATTCAGGTGGGGGCTTTGACTAGGCCACTCCAAAGTCTTCATGTTGTTGTTCTTAAGCCATTCAGAGGTGGACTTGCTGGTGTGTTCTGGATCATTGTTCTGCTGCAGAACCCAAGTGTGCTTCAGCTTGAGGTCACCAACAGATGGCCGGACGTTCTCCTTCAGCTGTAGTTCCACCCACGGCCAGCAGATGGAGCTCAGCATCAGCTGTAGTTCCACCCACGTTCAGCAGATGGAGCTCAGCATCAGCATCAGCATCAGCTGCAGTTCCACCCACGGCCAGCAGATGGAGCTCAGCATCAGCTGCAGTTCCACCCACGGCCAGCAGATGGAGCTCAGCATCAGCTGCAGTTCCACCCACGGCCAGCAGATGGAGCTCAGCATCAGCTGCAGTTCCACCCACGGCCAGCAGATGGAGCTCAGCATCAGCTGCAGTTCCACCCACGGCCAGCAGATGGAGCTCAGCATCAGCTGCAGTTCCACCCACGGCCAGCAGATGGAGCTCAGCATCAGCTGCAGTTCCACCCACGGCCAGCAGATGGAGCTCAGCATCAGCTGCAGTTCCACCCACGGCCAGCAGATGGAGCTCAGCATCAGCTGCAGTTCCACCCAATATTTCACGGCCAGCAGGTGGAGCTCAGCATCAGCTGCAGTTCCACCCACGGCCAGCAGGTGGAGCTCAGCATCAGCTGCAGTTCCACCCACGGCCAGCAGGTGGAGCTCAGCATCAGCTGCAGTTCCACCCACGGCCAGCAGGTGGAGACTCAGCATCAGCTGCAGTTCCACCCACGGCCAGCAGATGGAGCTCAGCATCAGCTGGGCAGTTCCACCCACGGCCAGCAGATGGAGCTCAGCATCAGCTGCAGTTCCACCCTCCACGGCCAGCAGATGGAGCTCAGCATCAGCTGCAGTTCCACCCACGGCCAGCAGATGGAGCTCAGCATCAGCTGCAGTTCCACCCACGGCCAGCAGATGGAGCTCAGCATCAGCTGCAGTTCCACCCACGGCCGGCAGATGGAGCTCAGCATCAGCTGCAGTTCCACCCACGGCCAGCAGATGGAGCTCAGCATCAGCTGCAGTTCCACCCACGGCCAGCAGATGGAGCTCAGCATCAGCTGCAGTTCCACCCACGGCCAGCAGATGGAGCTCAGCATCAGCTGCAGTTCCACCCGCGGCCAGCAGATGGAGCTCAGCATCAGCTGCAGTTCCACCCACGGCCAGCAGATGGAGCTCAGCATCAGCTGCAGTTCCACCCACGGCCAGCAGATGGAGCTCAGCATCAGCTGCAGTTCCACCCACGGCCAGCAGGGTGGAGCTCAGCATCAGCTGCAGAACCACAATGGAGCTCCACCTGCACCGCGGCCAGCAGGTGGAGCTCAGCATCAGCTGCAGTTCCACCCACGGCCAGCAGATGGAGGCTCAGCATCAGCTGCCACACTACACCCTGCAGATGGAGCTCAGCATCAGCTGCAGTTCCACCCACGGCCAGCAGATGGAGCTCAGCATCAGCTGCAGTTCCACCCACGGCCAGCAGATGGAGCTCAGCATCAGCTGCAGTTCCACCTTCGGCCAGCAGATGGAGCTCAGCATCAGCTGCAGTTCCACCCACGGCCAGCAGATGGAGCTCAGCATCAGCTGCAGTTCCACCCACGGCCAGCAGGTGGAGCTCAGCATCAGCTGCAGTTCCACCCACGGCCAGCAGATGGAGCTCAGCATCAGCTGCAGTTCCACCCGCGGCCAGCAGGTGGAGCTCAGCATCAGCTGCAGTTCCACCCACGGCCAGCAGGTGGAGCTCCTGCTTTATGCTGACGTCCCAAATGTGTCTCACGTGTCTGAGGACATGGCGTCCACCTCACTGATGGTGTCTCGTTGTCTCATGAGGCTTTGTTTTTGCCATCTCTAACATCTCGTACCTTCCACGAACAAGTGTTTTCCTTCACTGCCTCAAACGTCGTAAACTCGGAGGAGCCACTCGTGTTGGAGAAGGTGCCGCCATCTTTGTTTTGGTCTGACGACACATATTTTGTGTCGATGAATTTTGTGCGTTGACGTGATCGGTTACGTTGACGTGTCGTCCCAGCCCTCGTCCCCACATTGGCTGGACAGGATTTTACCTTGTGAACCAGGTTTTTCCGCCTCTGGTCGCAGGTTTCACGTACCCTCCACCCTGCGTCAGGTTTTACCTCCAGATGCTCTGAAGCTGTCACAGTTCAGGTTGAGATAAACTGATAAATATCCAGCTGGAGCTTCTGCTTTACCTCCGCCTTCACTCTGCCTCTAAATAACGCCCGATAAATCAATCACCCTCTGACACGTCTCTCCTCAGACCGGTCCCATCAGCCAACGGCGGCGAGGAGGGAAGACGGACTCGGTCAGGTGGAGACGGTGGAGGGCTCGCAGGAATCTGTATGCTGCATGTCAGTATGAAATTTTAATGATGGCGGGTGGTGGGGGGGGGCACGAGCGCTGAAACGTCTGCATTAGGAGTTTCAGCGCTTGGCAGGCTGGGAGTCCTTGGAGAGACGGATGAGGAGCTCATCCAGAGGGGGAGAGCTTTGATCAGCTCCTCTTATTTCCATATCGCAACACGCCAACTGTTCTGCTGGCGAAATGAAAGAGGACGTGGATTATGAGTCAGGCTGGAGCGGCAGAGAAGCACGGACAGAAATGACGACGATGATCCGTTACGGTGTTCGAGTCCTGCAAGGACACGTTTATTTCTGTTGGTGTTTGAACTCTTCACCTGCAGACTCTTCATCCACAGCGCGGTTAGGATTAGGAATGAAAACCTCTTTTCCAAGCAGCCCTGGCCGAGAGGCAGCAGGTACATGACATCATGAAAGATTTACAATCACCAGAATTAAAAACAGGTACAGTTTAAGGAGGCAGTTTCAAGCGCTGCTGGTCTGGACCTAAAACGTTCAAAGAAATAAGTTCAGGTAATTTCCGGTCTTTCTGCAATCAGCTCCATGTAGAAGCAGCAGCGTAAGAAAAGCCCTTTTTCCGAGGGATGTTCTGCTCGAGCCCGACTGCTCGCCTCGCCTCGATCTTATGAACCGGAAGTCTCGCTAGCGCTGTTTTGGTGGAAGTGTCAGCATGCTGAAAGCCACGTGACCACACTGACCGAGGCCTCGTTACGTCATCCGCGAGTGTTGAGCCGAAATCTTGAAGAGACTGGGTTTATTAATCTGTCAATGCTTAATACGAGTTTCAATCACTTGGGAATTTATTGAAAAATACTTACGTTATCACAGAGGATGATTCCAAGATATTAACCACAAAGGAAACACTAACTGAAGGTGGAGAACGTATCTTTTATTAGACACCGACTCAGAGACAGGCAGCTTCCCTCAGCTGCAGTACCATCCACGGCCAGCAGGTGGAGCTCATGCTGACTGTCTCAGATGTCTCAAGACTTCGTGTCCATCTCTTGGCAGCTGTGTCAAAATGTCTCATTGTCTCATGAGGCTTCGTTTTTGATTCAACACTTCTCTGTGTGATGAAGCTACAAATGTACGACGGCAACAGCCCAAGCTTGGCCTGAGAAATAAAAATGTACCACTGCCGGACATTCTGACGGACGAAGATGGCCGTCCCACTCTGGAATATGGTTCACAATGACGGTCAAAGATTTGCAGTTTGTAATGAATCTCAGAGAAGCTGATGAACAGTCGATCTGATGAAGACGTTGAGCTGAAGCCCGGCATGCACGGGGTGATTTTTGGCCGTTTTTGAGCCGATTTTCCAGTAGTGCGACAAGTTTGGCGATCGGTCCGACTCTTGGCCAAATCGTGTGTCGTGCAGAATACGAGGGGGACACGAGAGGCGATCGGCACCTCACGACGAGCTCCCGATCAGAAATCGTGATTCACAAGAAAATCAAACCTGTGTGATGTTCTGGCCGTGGTTCGTGAGTGAATCACGACCAGACTGAGAACTCTTTCCTCCGAGATTTTCACGTTTCATATTCGTGAAACTAAACGGAAGTAAACCAGAGACCCGGCGTGTCGTTGGGACGGAGTTCTGGTCGTAGAACCGACAGACCGTCCAGCCCACGTCTGCTCGGACGATTCCTCGTCCACACACGACGTCCTCGCCTTTTACTTTTGGCGAATTCTTCACAAAGAAGAACGCAAATCACCAAGACAGCGCGTTTTTTTTGGTGACCGCATGCTGTTGCTGTTGCTGTTGTTACAGTATTGTCGTCTTCTTCTTTTTCTCCTCCCTTTTCTTCTTCTTCTACCGCTAGCTGTATTCATTGCGTTGCATGTTGGGATTGTTCCAGACCCCGACCTGTCTTTGACGACGTAGTGTGAGTCGTCAGATCGCATCCGAGCGTCGGTTTGTACAGCATGAGGACAAACATCACAGCTGTGAACTTTTAAACTCTGCGACTGATTCACACAATTTGAGTTGGAGCTGCGAGCAACGATGGAAAACATCGCAGTGTATCCCAGACTTAAGCCAGATAAAAATGCTGCAGTGACTCGTCGCTTTTTTGCCTCAGAAGAAAAACTACATTTATTTGGAAAGAAAAAGGACAGTTTGAGTTTTAGTTACTTCACAAGATTATCTATACGAGGCCTGGAGGTGAGAGACTCATCACGCCGGATACCGTAGGAGTGAGAGTGAACCACTTCTGTAACATTTCCATCAGGACTGAACAAAGTAAAAAAGGTAGAGTCCAAAGTTTCCCCCCTAAAATAGATGTTAGACTTGTGCAAGTGAAATCCGTCTCAAACCTTTGGGCCTCTACTCGCGTGCAGTGGTGAGTTTGAATGTTTCTGGGTGGAGATTTCTGTTTGTATCAGCAGCCAATCACAGAGCTGAGAGCATTACGCCGTGTGGGAATAAGCTCATGATTGGAGCAGACGCCTGTCACTCCAACTCTCCAAGGAAAAAGAAAGAAAGAAAGAAAGAAAGAAAGAAAGAAAGAAAGAAAGAAAGAAAGAAAGAAAGAGAGAAAGAAAGAAAGAAAGAAAGAGAGAAAGAAAGAGCATGACGCCGTGTGGGAGTAAGCTCATGATTGGAGCAGACGCCTGTCACTCCAACTCTCCAAGGAAAAAGAAAGAAAGAAAGAAAGAAAGAGAGAAAGAAGAGCAGACGCCTGTCACTCCAACTCTCCAAGGAAAAAGAAAGAAAGAAAGAAAGAAAGAAAGAAAGAAAGAAAGAAGAGCAGACGCCTGTCACTCCAACTCTCCAAGGAAAAAGAAAGAAAGAAAGAAAGAAAGAAAGAGAGAAAGAAAGAGCAGACGCCTGTCACTCCAACTCTCCAAGGAAAAAGAAAGAAAGAAAGAAAGAAAGAAAGAAAGAAAGAAAGAAAGAAGAGCAGACGCCTGTCACTCCAACTCTCCAAGGAAAAAGAAAGAAAGAAAGAAAGAAAGAGAAAGAAAGAAAGAAAGAAAGAAAGAAGAGCAGACGCCTGTCACTCCAACTCTCCAAGGAAAAAGAAAGAAAGAAAGAAAGAAAGAAAGAAAAAAGAAAGAAAGAAAGAAAGAGAAAGAAAGAGAAAGAAAGAGAGAAAGAAAGAAAGAAAGAAAGAGAGAAAGAAAGAAAAGCGGTGGATGCACAGAGGGAAAGGTGAGCGCTTTAGATGGTGGAAAACCAGGTTAATGTTAGTTTGGCTTTTACGGCTTCTGAGCTCTGAAGGAGTCGTTGAAGCTGATAGGCTGAAGAACGAGGCGGCCATTAGCCTGAGAGGGAGGGGCTCAGTTTGATACTGTTGTTTACAAACAGAAACGGTGTGGGGGGGTCCGGACTCTACCTTTAATGTTCCAGTGCCGTCCATTGGATTGGCAATAACATAACCGAGGTTAGAAAATCAAACGTTGCTCAATCGTGGTTAAAGATCCCATTTGAACACTTGACATATTTTTTTCTCCAGGTGATAAAAACTCGGTGTTTCATTTAACTTTAACGTATTCGTGCAGGGCCGCCCGATTATGGAAAAAATCATTATCACGATTATTTCGGCCAATATTGAAATCACGATTATTCAAACGATTATTTTCTAGTTACACGATGCGTTCATTTAGCATTTCTTTCAAAGGTTTCTGGCACTAAAAATAAATATAGGCTACAAATGTGAACCTCACAGCTGTGTTGAAATATATCCAAAATAAATGATGTATCCAGCTGTTCTGCAATTTCTCTACATCAAAAACAAAAAACTTATTTATAGAAAAACATCACAAAATAAACTTTGCTGAGCTTTAGTGCAAGGCTAGAACTTTCTAAGTCTAACATTTTTGTTAATGACGGCCAACAAACTGCCTGGGATAACCTCAGAATAACTTTTAGAAATTGTGCCAAGAAAAATGGCAATAAATAAATAAATTAATTGATTAATTATTAATTAATAATTATTAGTTAATAATTATTAATTAATAATTATTCATTATCAATAATAATATTAATATTAATATATTATTAATATTAATAATTGTTATTATTAATAATAATAAATTATTATTATCATTATTAATTAATTAATAATGATAATAATAATTGTTTCAACTCGATTATACGAGTTTGGAGATTGTTTGACAATGAAATTGAAATTGAAATCACAATTAAATTTCGGTTAAGTGCACAGCCCTAATCGTACATTATTATGGGCTGCAGGAACCAAAAATGCACTCGGTTGTTTCGGGAAACAGGAAAATGGCTCCAGAGGCAAACCAGTCACTCACAATGATGTGTCCACTGGTTTTAAAATCCAGCTGGAAACCAGTTTGTTTGGATCATCTTTCCACTCCTCGCAGAACACGAATGCTGGGAGAATATTAACAGTTTTCTGTACTGATGGATGTACTTATACATCCAGTTTTAGGAAAGAAAATAACACGGATCTCAGAACAATGGTGAACATGTCGACGCTCTGCCGCTCCGTGTTCGAACTGCCCCCACTGTGGAGAGCTTTAAGTCTCGTCTGAAGGACACGAATATTCTCCGGCTTTTTACACCGCGTGAGTTGTGTGGTCCTTTGTGTCTTTTATTTTTTATTTTATTTTATTTATTTTTATTGTTTTAGCTTATTTGTTTAAATGTATTTTATTTTATTGTATTTTATGTATTTTATTTATATGTGTGTATATATTTTTTAACGTATTTTACTGTTTTAATTAAAGCTGGTGGAGCTATACAGAGCAACAATTGTTTATTTTATTTTATTTATTTTTATTGTTTTAGCTTATTTGTTTAAATGTATTTTATTGTATTTTATGTATTTTATTTATATGTGTGTATATATCTTTTTTAACGTATTTTCCTGTTT
The DNA here is from genome assembly GCA_023101725.1 of Atherinomorus stipes. Taxonomy (NCBI): domain Eukaryota; kingdom Metazoa; phylum Chordata; class Actinopteri; order Atheriniformes; family Atherinidae; genus Atherinomorus; species Atherinomorus stipes. Next base: position 45 of record JALJCO010010693.1, on the reverse strand, counting down.
TAATGAAAGCTGGTGAAGCTATACAGAGCAACAATTGTTTATTTT
>JALJCO010010691.1:0-15175 GCA_023101725.1 Atherinomorus stipes | reverse complement strand
TTTTAAACATGTTGCAGCCTAAAAGTAAATATGTTGAACCAAATGAAGCCGATGAGATGAAACGTGAAATATTTCTGTTTCATTCCTGTTCAAAGAGAAATAAAAAAATCAGAGTAAATGAGGAAATCAAGTTTATTATTTTTATTAATTTTATTTTCAATCCTTTCATTTAATTTTCAAACAAACAAAAAAACAATATAAAGAGCCCCTTTGTACGGCAGAACAGTCCTGGTGAGATATTTTTTTTTAGAGATCATTGTTCTGACTCCTGCAAGTCATCAGCCATGTTAGAGCCATCTGGTGGTGGCTTGTGTCATTGCACCTTGGAGGACTTCTGAATCAGAGCACATGCAGGCTGAGTGCTCCACCACAAACATTATTTGTAGTGATGGGCAAATGAAGCTTCCTGAAGCAATGAGGCTCTCCAGCCAATTGGTTCGAGAAAAGGTTCAGTGCTCGGAGCTTCATCTATGCTCCTCTCTAGTGACATCAAGTGTCTAAATGGCTCCATAGCAGCCCGAACAACTCTGCACTCAAACCATCTCAGTAGTGCCCATGACCAGGAAATAAAGGATTTATCTATTAAGTTATCAGCATCCAACACATGCTATGTGCATTAAACGTGCCTTTAAGTATTTGACTAGTTATAGGTATGGTTTGAAAATAAAACGTTGCAAGAAAAGAATAAATTTGCGGACAGGATTCGAACTACAGACTGCTGAGTAAAAGGCATATATGTTAACCACTGTACTATGGAAACATATTAACACAGTAACTATTTCACTAAAAAGAACGGCATTCTGGCATGTCACATAATTTTGATTTAATATGCATTAACTATTGTGCAGAGGTGAAAGTAAGCCGGAACGGCCCGGAAACTGCGTTCCGGTAAGAAATGTTCGGACCTCTCCTACCGGAACGGAACCGGAACGCTACGCAAAGCAACTTTCACGACTGGTGGGCTGACCATCGGGAGCACCGAGACGTTTCGCGGTCTGCCCGCCGAACTGGCTGCTCAGTGATTGCACACAGTCAGGTCGCGCTTGATATTTAAATAAACAATCCGTCATGCTGCTCATCAGGGCATCTACTGTACCCCGCTGGAGCTCACACAACGTAACAACGTTGGACAGAAACAAACACACCCTACTGTCTGTGACAACGTTGGACACGCGCACCTGCCCCCCTCCTTACCCTCCTCCTCCCGCACCTTTGCAGATGCAGAGCGGGATCGAAAAGGCAAAAATAAAGCTGAGGAGTCTTAAAAAGAAAGAAAAAAGCACAGGCCAGAGATGTTGCAAAGTTCTGGAAGATAACCGACATGTTTGTCAGTGAATGAGCAGGTGAGACACAAGATAATCCAGCACCACCAGCTTAATAAGTAGGAGCTGATGGATAAAACTAACTTGATAAAACAAAAGTTTAAAGTTGTAACAAAGGATATTACAAATTCTAGAAGATGGTTAACTACATAAAGCAAGATAATTAATGATATGAATGCTGAATTCGTTAGGCTGTATGATATTTTATTTAAAATCCCATTAAGATTAAAAACATTTGTTGTTATATAGCATATATAGCCATTGCATAAATAGTAAATTACTGAATCTGAATAGCTGGAATTATGGGTGACTTTTGAACTTTTCTTACAAAGATGGAAAAGGGAGCAGTGTCTGCCTGTAAGCAGCTGCAAGAGGACTGCAGTCAGCAGTGGTGGACAGCAGCAGTCAGGAATCAGACCAGGAACCTCCAGGTACAATTTAAGTACAAACTAAACATGCAGGTGATGCTTTTAGATTTATATTTTACTTATGATACTCAGTATGCAATTAACTTTACAGGTGTAGATTATTTAAAGTGTTACTGTCATTCTGCAGAGGAACAACATACACTGAGTGACTATGGTTGACACAGTAGTCTAATTTCTAACTAGTCTGGTACCTGTTAGATTAAAAATAGGATTAGTCTCAAGTTAAAGTGGACAATGGTTTAACGTATTTTATTTGATATGTGTGGTAAGTCCTTTGGCAAACAAATAAAAATGGAAGTGAGGAAACTCAACGTGTTCTTTCTCACAACAGAGAAAAAACTTGAGTGATGTTGAAGTTATCGTTCTGATGCTCTCTCTCCTGAATGAGTACTTAACCTGAAAATAAATGTAGCCTATAACTTGTCATCTATTGCATGACGTGTCTGATATGTTACATTATGCTCTTATGAATGTGTACAAGACTGAAAAATCAGTCAGAAAAGAGCACGCTCTTGGTATGATGCGAGCACACAAAGCGCGTGAGAAAAAAAAAAAAATTCTAGTTGCACAGTTCCTGCAAGAATCTTATCTTACTTTCACCACTGGTTTTGTGATCGTGGTAATTACTTATGTGTTGAGTGCAGTGCTTATGGAACTCCACAGAGGTGACATGGAACTGAAATCTGTCAATTGAGGAAGAGGAGCTTCTTCAGTGTTCAGGTTGGTGACTTCTATTAGTACAGATAATCTTCAAATAATCCCTGTCATGGTGATGCAGGGAAACATAAATCAGTTGGTGAAAGCTGATAACACTGCTGATTTCTGTGGCCGTACGTCAGAGGATCTTTCTCTTTTCTCTTCTTTCAGCTCGAATAAATATCTTTCCACTTCAGTCTCGCGACCTCTGAAGGTTTCATGTGCGGGTGTGAAACACAGACCAACACGTTATGTCATCTGCACAAACCGAGGCTTCGTTTTGGTCTGGTCATGCCCCTTTTTACTCGATACGCGCTTCAGAGTCTCGGGTTCATCCGGCACATCACTACCTGTTACCAGGTGTAGACGTCTTTTTGAACATCACAGAAAACACCTGATTGCAGTGATTGTCTTAAAGTGTTGCTCAACAAAATTTTAGCCTCAGTGCCCCATCATGCTTGTTTACTTGTTTTATTTGATGAAGACAGAAACAGAAAGAGGAGGAGGTGCAGTTCATGAATTGACCACAGGGTGGTGCTGTGGTGCCACTTTAAACCCAGCTCTGACCTCTGTCATCAGGTCTGATCCAACATCAGCAGCAGAAAACTGATCTGAACAGATGGACTTGTGCAGAAATTCTGGGCCGACAAGTTGCTGAAGGTCAGTTTTGTGAATTTCTCCAAATGTTCTAGTGAGTCAAACTGGAAAAGTTCTGGTGGTGAGTCCAGTCTTTGCTGCAGGATGTTTGTTTGGAGCAAACTTCAGTTTTGGACTGAAAGTCCAGTTTGATTCATGCTAATGAACAAAGGAAGTGGTGGAAGTCTGATATGGTTCTGGATGGTTCTGGTATCACAGGTCGACATCTGGATTCATAGACTAAGACCTCAGTGAACATTTGGGTTGAGAATTCATCATTTCATAACTTCTACTTTGTACCAGAAACCCTGTCAATCAATAATTATCAATAACACAAAACATGGTTCTGACAGTGAATCTGGATCAGAACCCTGAGGTCTCTCCCTCTTGACCGGTCTGATGGTGCTGCTTACCCCCAGCAGATGGATCAGGACCTCTCTCTCTGGTTCTGAACCGGTTAAAAAGATCCTCGGGCCAGTTAAAGCAGATAAATGGAGCCGCTGCCCCGGAGGACAATAACTGCATTTCTTTTCTGCCCGTAAATACCTCTGTGAGAGAAATCAATAGGAGGAGGTCCAGATAGCCATCCGTCTCTGGGATCTGTGTGATTGTACCTGACCTGTGTGTTATTATGTGTGTGTTTTTTGTCTGCTGTTCCCTCAGGTGTCTATTAAGGAGGACTCCTGTTCAGGAACTGCTGTGAGGCTCCTCAGACCCCGTCGACCCCACGGTCCATCCTGAACATGAAAGTGATTTTGTCTCAGCCTGGCTCAGGATTACAAGTCTTTGTCGCTCCTCTTCCTCCTCTTCATTCTCCATGCACTTATCTTCATCCCTCACTGTTCCTTCCTCTAGTCTTTCTCTTAATGAGATCTGATTATCTCATTTGAAAGAAAAAGAGAGAGAGGGTGAGATAAACTGGACATGGTGCTCTTCAGGTATTTTCATGGTCATGTGATTATTGACACTCTTTGACTCATTCTTCTTCTTCAGAGTTTAGAAATATTTTTCATGATGAATCCAAAGTTTTCACTGAAAAGCAACATTTCTATGTTTCAGGTTTGGACCTTCATCAGAGAACCAGCCTGGAAAAGAAGAGATTAAAGATATTCTGGAGCGGACTGATGATGATGATGATTGATGGGAGGGAAGAGAAAGAAAAGAGAAGGAGCATGGAAAACACTGACCATGATGAGAAGGTGTCTTCAAAGTAAACCATTGCAAGCTGCTGTACTGACTATAAAACGGAAAGTGATAAAACACCCAATCTAATATGGTATTGTTTTCAACCATATCTATGGGTCAACCCGCGCGCTTGCACTACTTGGTACATATTTTTGAGTGCAAGTGAGGTTTCAACTAAAGGTTTCAGTGCTCTGAAAGTACTCGGAGGTTGCCCTAAAACCAGTCAAAAATCCAGTGTAGAAAGAAGGAGAAGGGTCTATCTGCGGCTCGCAAGACAGGGGCGTGTCGTAGAGTGGGCGTGTCGTAGTGTGACGTTACTCGACGACACGCCCACCAGGTCAATGAGAGCACGGTAAAATCTAGCCCTACCCCTGACCCTTCCCTTAAACCTGACCCACCCACAATGCGACACGCCCACTATAGGATACGCCTACTATATGACACGCCCACTGGGTTGCAAGCCGCAGATAGATACACTTGGAAAGAAGCACACTACTCACACTAAACAGACGCCATCTTGCTGACGAGGTGGGACTTTCGAACTGTTTTCAGAATAGTGGCGGTGAACAAAGTGGTGGCGACGCCTGCTGCAGCGGAGGCTGTATTGTAATGTAATTACGAATATATATGTAGCATGCTACCAAGCTGTTCACTCCCTGATGACAGTTATGATCTGGTCATTTGTTTGAGGCCATGGTTATACCAGTCCAGTAGAGTTAGCTCACATTAGCGGGCAATGCTAGTCTGTCACTTCCGATAAGTGCATTGTTCTATTCGGGTCAGTGTTCAGCGACAATAGTGTGCACTACAGACGAAGTGCGCACTCTGCACTGAATTCCTGTGCACTCGGGCAAGTGCACGGTTTGAGACATGACTTATGTATTAGTGAAAGGGACCAGACCCGTCCTACTTTTTCAGTACCCCTTTTTCATCTTCTTCTTGCGTTCTTATTGATCAGTGGTTGTTTGGGGGAGTATTGCCCCCTAGCGAGCAGTTGCTTTAACTACGACCAGTGGTTTAGTCTGCTCAGGTTACGTGCAATTTGAACGCAAACCAGACCGAAGAAAGGTGTGAAATTTTTCAGGAACCCCCACCCATTAGGACCAAGTCCCCTGGACTATCCTGGTGTGAATGTATCTGTCAACTAACAAGCTGGAGGCCTTTATGTTGATAAAGGCTACCCCTTTCTCAATTCTTTCTGAGAAAGACATCCAGTCACAGACAGAGTGGCTGAGAAGAGGAAATTATTAAGAAATTTGCTCTTGTAGACACACACTGGCAGTTTAATTCGCTTCAAACGGACTATGGTCCGATTCCATGGATAGTCTGCTTCGTATGGTGCAGACTGAACACCAACCGTATTTTGGTGTGCACCAAAGAAGCAGACTCTGGTCCGTCTGAAAGCCGGGGGTGTCGGTTCACTTGCACATGGACTGTTGGACTATTCAGCGCACCTAATGGAAGTGACGTTTGTCGACCGCAATAAAGCAGAAGAAAAAGAAGAAGTAGGAGGAAGTGGGGCAGATTCTCGTTTGGGTCAGAGGGAAATCAAAGCAAACTGCGTTTTTGAAGAAGCCGAGGTCAAAACAACAACGATAAACAACTGGAGAATGTGTAGAAAGAGATTTAGTGGGCAAATAATAAGAAGCAGAGAGATTTCCACTTTAATCACAGGGTTTGTTTTTCTTCTTCCTCCTGCTTTTTCACCATCATCAGTGGTTGTATTGGAGAGCGTCGCCCCCTAGTGGGCAGTTGTTAAACTATGGTGGTTTAACCAGGCGGTTTGGTCCACTGCCGTTACTGCAGTCTGAATGCAAACTGAAGCAAAGAAAGATCCAAAATTTTTCAGAGATCCCCGTCCAATCGGACTGAGGTCCCGGACTAACCTGGTGTGAATGCACCCTAACAAGGTGAGAAGGAGTACTAGAATGGATTTCAAATATATACATTTCAGTGTAACAGATGCCTTATCATTCCTTTAAGCCTCTCTTTCCCCTTTTCTGGCAGATTTCCACTACTTGCCCTGATTCATGGAAAGAAAGTCATTTTCATGTCTTTTACTTGCTGAGTTTCCAGTATTTCAGTGCTACATTTATCTGTTACACTGTTGATTTGATTAAATTTAATCATAACTACTCAACACCTGTCTTTCTCTTTGTCAAACACAGAGAAAATGTCTGTTTTGATGGTCCATCCAAAAAGTTTTTTTTTTTTTTGTCTTTGTGAGTTAATAACTTATTCAGCATATAATTGGAAAACTGTGATAATCTGATCAATCAGTTGTGTCTTTTCTTCTCTTTCTCCCTCATACATCAGTTTTAAACTTGCATACTGCTTCTTTTTTTTAATATGGACAATATTAATCATCAATCATTGAACATTATTTCTCTCTCTCCCACCCTCCCTCTTTCTGTTTCACACAGATAATATCTTCTCTCTTTTTTTTTCTCAAGGATTTGTTCAAAGTTCAGCTGCATCATTTATGATTGGGTAAGTACTTTGTTATTCTGTCTCGTCAGAGGAACACATAGGAAGATGAATACTGCTTTAAGAGTCATTACTTTCAGGTATATTTACATTTTTATTAATTTTGTGAACAAATCAAATGTGTTTCTCTTTCTGATCCCCACAAATGAATAAATTGCATTACATTAAAAGTAAATTGGTTAATGTTCAAAAATAAGTGAGCAGAAAGATGGGTGGTGTGCTCGATGGACCATTCTGGGTCAAATTACCAGGCAGTTTATTGTCCCAGTCCCTCAGTCCAACTCTGCCTGGGGAACTCTATCAGTCAAAACCACTCAATTAATGGCTGCCAATAACAAAATAACTCAGCGTTCTACGTGGAACACTGAACCAGTTAAGGACTATTCCAGAAAGTTCAATTCAGATTTCCAGCCTGTGCAACAGGATTCTGTGATCTGTGGCAGCCCTGACATCCAGCAGAACCAGGACTGATACATGATCAGAATCAGTGTTCAACCCAATGTCATTCAACACTTTGACCTGAACATTATCAGGGCTGTGATAGAAGTCAGAAGCCTAATTAAAATTGATCAAGATTTCTACTTTTTTATTTAGAAAGTTTTGAAGCGGCTAAATACAACATTCTCAATAACCTTTTATATATAAAGAAGTCAGAGGTCTACAGTTTTTCATCAAGAAGGCACCCTGAGTTGTAGATTTTAGGAGTGGCTATTAGTCTTCCATGTTGGATTCAGTTTGGTTTGAAGCTGTTCTTCAGAAAGAAGGCATGAGACTTCAGCATGTCTTTGTATTTATTATTTTCTCCTGAAGGTACTGTAAAACTGAAATAAAAAACCCAGAATATATATATATATATATATATATATATATATATATAAGAGGGAAAATATATACAAAACATATTACATCATATCTCACTGCTTTGTAACCAAATAAGTCAGCAATTAAAGCACAAACTTATAACGACGAGCGTCAAACCCGTCAGCTCGATGCTAACTATTAAAGGCGCTATAGAAGATGTTCCGGATTTCAGAAAGCAGAGCCTGTTAGGGAGTTTTTGAATAAAGCGCATGCGCAAGACCAACCTGCTAGATTAACAGCTCCCTCCTCTGGGCACAGAATAATGTGCATGAGCCACTCTGGTGTTTCTCCCATTATATCACAAACGCAAGTAGTAAAACTGATTGACGAGCCAGTAGACAAATAAAAAAATTAAGGAATGCAGAGATGATTGGCAGATGTTTTTTCAGCGCCATTGCTTTCACAGCTGATATATAATATTTATATATGTTTAAACACACACAACGGAACTTTTAGCAGTTTTCTCAGTGATGCCCCCTTATCGGCGGCTAAACTAGCATCCATCTTGTATCGTACCTGTACTGTGATTCACTCCAGCCAGTAAAAGACAGTCTTTTCTTGACTCTTGTTCTTCCCCTTCCTCTCTTTCTTTTCCTCTTTTCTGACATGATGCACGTTCAAAACACCCGCAGTGTTTCAAATGGTTCATTTCCATTTGCTAGTAAGTGCTAGTAGTTTTTACCGAATATTGCAAAAATTGTTGAGAGAAACATCTTCAATAACGCCTTTAATGGAAAATTCCATTGACTTAAATTAGCATCTATGAAGTAACTTAAAAGAGAACCTACTAAATGCAAGAATAAGTTTGACCTCTATCACCTCGAGCTGTGTTTATCAAAAATACTTACACAGGCATGTATTTCCTATATTCTGTATAAATGAAATCTTTAGAAATGACTGCACCAGCCACATTTGCCACTTGCTTAGTCTTGTTCCAACTAGAGATGGGACATTTGACAGTGAGACTTTGAAGCCTGTGTCACTCAAGTGAGACAGACTAGGTTGAACCTAAGCTTCAAAGCCCCAAATCTGCGCGATGACTGATGACGTGAGGCTCACTGACACAATGAGCCATATTACTGCTACTGTATACTTTCAAAAATGTTGCTGCACTTCCATGCATCCATGATGATCATCAGACAGACAACAGAAGCACAAGTCTGTATTTCTGCTATAGTAGAAGATAAAGTTGAATGATTCATAAGGAAGATTGGAGCTTCAATGACTCCAACTGACAACCTAGTGTCCCCGGCATGGTCTGTGGGGCTATGAGGCTTCGAATCTTTTTTCCCAATACAGTCAAGCAAAAGCCTCAAAAGCTTCACAAGGCTTCATTGGCCCATCTCTCATTCTAACACCGCACTGGTGTGGCTGTAGTGTGCCTACATTCTGTCCAGCTCACTATTTCCTCATAGCAGAGCAGCTGAAACACTGCCATAGACTGCAAATAGAGAGGGCTGAACCTTCTGCTACGTCACCCGTTGGTTTCTGAAGAGCTAAAAGTGAAGCCAGTTGGGCGTGTCCCACCGTCACCATCTTGCCGTGTCATGTGTGTCGTCACTCCCATAAAGTACTACAATAGGCAAAGGCAAGGCTGCTACGAGCCGTGGGGCAAATGATTGACAGCTGACGTACTCTGGGCTAAACGCTAGCCGAGCTAACTCGAAACTAACAGGAGCTAACGAAGATTGGCCCCCTAAGTGGTGGTGTAAAGGTAAGACACGCTTAGACTTGCTATTATCTGACTAAAATGTGCCGTTGTGCTACTCTGCTACAAACTGAGACCTTGCAGAGAGCAAACTAGGAGCTAACTAGGAGCCACCGGTCAGCAGGCCGGCCTTCCGGTCTGCCACATGTCAATCAAAAGGACACGCCTTTAATTATGTGTAATTTCAAGATTAAATAACATCTAAATGGATGAATTATTAAAAACAACAACAACAAAAAAAACCCACCCCCCTCATAGTTGACATGAAGGTAAACTTGACCTATTAAACCTAAAATGATTTTTTGAACCAGACTGTAAACATGTTTATTTTGTTCCCCCCCCCCCCCACCCCCCCCATCCAGATTATTTCCCATGATGCCTTGTGGCACAAATGGGTCTTTTTTGCATCATGACTCAAATGTGTATGTCACCCCTTCAGTACTCTTGTAAATTAACACTGTATCATTAGTGATGGGATGTTTGGCTCTTTTCAGGGCGCCAGCTTTTTTGGTTCGGTGGCTCCTAAAGAAGAGCCAGCTCTTTCGATTCCCGATTGGCTCTTATTCTTGGATTTTTTGTATCGAGTCATAGTTCACCCTAATTTTGCAAAAATAAATGGTTTTTTTTTTTTGTGTGTTGGAAACCCTTCTTTAATCAGTGTTACTATAAGAAATGTTATAATTGCTCAATTTTGTGCATTTATTCTAATACAAAAACATTCTTGTTTTTTTATTTTTTTTAATCAAACTTTTTATTGCAAAAATTAACAAAAAGACTGCAAACAAATCCACAGAACAGAAGCAAACACAACTAGTAAACCAGTAACAACGTCCTCAGTGCAGGTTGGCATTCAGGAAAATCAGATGCCTCAGCTTGGATGGGCTGATTCGATTTCTTCTCTCGGTGAGTATCTGCCCCGTTTTTGAGAAGATTCTCTCAGAAGGAAGTGATGACGCCACAATACACAGTCTTCCCTCCATCACCTTTGCCAGGCGAGGAAAGACTGAGGCCTTGGCCTGCCACCAGCTCAGTGGGTCTACTGCTTGTTGGATGAGGGGCTCTTTAAGATAAGATCTCGCCTCCATTATTGCATCAGCTGTAGGATTTCTCCTTGTAGCAACTCCTGTAGCTCTTTCATCAAAAAGCCTCCAAACAGCAGACGACGTTTGTGGCTCCTCTTCCACTTGGCCCGGTGGAGCTGGCTGGCTACTGAAGTTGCATTTTGCTGCTGCTGCACTCATTCTCTTAAGTGCCTCATCAACAGCTCTGTTTTCACTGAATGCAAGTTTTTTAAACCTAGAATCCAATAATGTGGTTTCTGAGAGGACAGTGTTGTACTCCATATGCAGAAATTTTCTGTCCATGGCTGAACAAAATGCTGCAACCAATTCCCTTGCTTTCTGCATGGTTACTGTTCCCTGGTGTTGGGCTGTCACCTGCTGCAGACCTTTGCAAAGCAGAAGCATTTTTGAGGCTGTGACATATCTGAAGGAGAAAAAAACCCAACAAATTCTAAAATTAAGGTTTTTACAAGTTTGTTACATATATTACATGCAACATATGTACGTGTTGTTTCTGCTATGTATTATAGTGACTAAAAAATAGAGACAAAGAAGAATGGTCCGAGGTACAGTACCTGTCTGCACTTAACTCCACAGACACCTCCCCAAATGGTTGCAGGACAGTGCAGACCTCTTTCACCAGCTCCCATTCCTCTTGATTTAGAGCATCAACTGATGCGTTGATAAGGGCCAGGGTGGAGACGATGGCGTTTTTTGTTTCAAGAAATCTTTTCAATATATAAAATGTTGAGTTCCACCTGGTGGCACATTCCTGTTCGGACCTCAGTTCAGGCATCCCCATCTGACACTTTGTGGACTTGAGCCTCTGTGCAGCTATTGTGTGTTTGTGAGAAAACTTCACAGATTTATATGCAGAAATAAAGAAACAAGTTGAGTGCAGATACGAGGTAATTGGGACTGTTCCCCACCGTAATGACGGCGCTGCAAGATGGCGCAACACACAAAACGCTTGTCGGATTAGTCTTTACTGCAGCCAGATGCTGCTTCTCTTTCAGTGTCACTCATAATGACGACGACGCAACACGTTTGCTCACTGCAGTCTGCGAGGCGAGCCTGCCTCCGTCTCACTGACACTTGCAGTGAAGCACCGTCTGCCCCCCTCTTCCTTATAATATAATGGTACAATCCTAAATCCCCACATATGATTGGCCGCATGGCCATCACGCTGGCCAATCAAAACAAAGTTCTGCTGAGAAAGGAGCGACTGCTGTTTGAGCAGCACTCAGAGCTATGAAAGGAAAAGCTGCGAGCCGGCTCTTCTGATTCTCTACAAGCATCGGCTCTCAGAGCCGGCTCTTCCGAGCATGACACATCACTATGTAGCGTGTCAAACAATAAATATACGAGGTATCGTGAAATGGTACCGCACATGCGCGAAATTAATTATTGCGCGTGGTGACATCATTTAGCGGCTCTTGATGACTTTTGGGCCAGCAAATAGCGACTTCTCCCCCTGAAGAGTTGGCAACAGTGGCCACTGGAGGTTGCCGCTTGGTCACTGCACATAAGCAGAGGCAGTACAAGTGGCTTAGCAGCAGCCATTAACAGTGAGCTGCTTGCACCTGTGAATTTACCCTGATGACATTTGCCGGCTTTTATTCTGATCTCATGTCTGAATTCTTCATCTGAATCAACACGTGATGAAGAATGGTGAGTTCACTGGGTTCTGATGAGACGTATTTCTAGAATATCTCTGATCACCGCGCCTCAGTCCTCCCTCTCCATCTGAGGGATATTATCTCTGGCATCCTGAACCTGTTTCAGCCTTTTTAGGCTCCATGAAATTGATTCCTCCAAAGTTACATTCACGTTACCCACATGGAGGTCTGATCCTGGAAAGACGAGCAAAGGAAACGTCAGTCGCCCACTTTGTCGTGACTGTAGAGCCGAACAAAGACGTGGAAGATGATGACGATGCTGCAGTGAGGAAGGAGGTGGACTAGGATAATCAACACAACAAACATGTCTGAGCTGACCCACATTTACCCAGCAGCGTCGGTGGAGGCTTTAGAAACATCAGGGCCTTCCAGAAAACGGCGAGGCTGTTAGTATTTGTGTGATTGACAGTTTGACCCTCGTGGAGATGTTGATGAAGGCGACATGTCAGTTGTCATCCTCTGCTGCCAGAGTCTGATTAAGCCTCAGGATGCTCTCATTCTCCTCATCATCACGTTGAAGCACAAAAATTAACCAAATTATGCTTTTGAAACTTTTTGATTCTATTTTTATTGATCTCGACAAACATTCAGAAAAACCCAGCAGATTTGAGTTCAGCAGATTGTTTTTCTCCTTTTATAATCCCAATTGTTCTATTATAGATGATTGAAAAGCCTGAATAGTCACTTTTGCATTGACTAGTAAAGATGGTGCTTCTGTGTAATGAGCAACACAGCTAAACATGTGGGTAGTGCTCCCTAAAATGGGCTAAAATCTCCTGCAATGTTCTGCTGTTTGGTGCTTTCTCTGGTTCATAGTTCATAGTTTGGTTCATAGTTTAATGGTCGAGAAAACACCAAATGAACAGTTTTATATGTTGGTCGCTCCTCCTCATACTGGTTATCAGTCTGGTCATATCTAGCTGTGGGATGGCATCCCGCTTCTCAACTAGGAGCTGCTGAAGGTCATCGCGGTTGTGTTGGCGACTCTGGAGCGATCGACTCGACCAAGCTGATCTTGCAAGCGTTCAGTTGGGTTGAGGTCTGGACTCACAGCAGGCCATTTCATCCTCTCCACTCCCTAATTCAGGCAGTACCAACTCTGCTGATCCTGGCTCCGTTGCAAGGCTAATCTGTCCATACAGCATGTTTAATTTATTCATTGAATGTGCGGCATGTGATCAGAACAGACAAAATAGTACATACAGTTAGTTACATCAGAGAAATGACCATTTTTGAACGTTAACAGTAATGGGAAGTTTGGATCTTTTCAAAGATTTGGCTCTGCTCACTTTGCTCCCTCAGAAGAATTGGCTCTTATGACTCCCAAACGATTCTTTGTTCAGTATCACTCAGGACTACTGATTAAGCAAATTAGTCCAATTCAGCAAATATGAATGATTTGTTTGTTGGTAAGTCATCTTTTTAAAAATCATAAGTACTATTTTTGTGCAGTTTTACTAGAAAAAAATAGTTTAATTAATGGTGTCATCACCTGGAAATCCCACTTTTCATGTTAAAACATGTGAATTGGAATAGGACCTCAGTTAAAACGTGCCAGAAACTCTAGAGAGTGAAAGTGGAAAGAGTGTGGGCTCTCTCGTCACACGAGAGTCGGCCACAAGAGCGCGCTCTTCATAGTACGCGATTTCGATTTGCCGCCTCCATTGAAGTCATACCATGTAGCTGCTAGCTGCTAACATAAGCTCTCTATAGCACCGCCTGAAATCAGCTGATTACCTGGCGATTAATGACGAGCGTTGTTAAAGAGGAGGACACCCCTGCCCCAATCACCTACCAATCACTGACACATTTCTTTTTTTTTTTTCTTCTACAGACCCTTTAAAAGGAAAAATTAGTTTTACATGAACGATTTCAAAGTTATTTTAGTCAGAGTTGGGCTTAACCATTTCTTGAGTATCTAAAAATACTTTAAAAAATCCTCAAATTATTTGCTACGTAGGTTAATTCAATAAAGACAATGACAATATGTCTTTGAGAACATGACTATGTTTACATGCCATCAAAATTGTGGTTAAGGTGAATATTCTGGTTTCTGAAAGATTAGGAATAACCTGTTTACATGCGTGAACAGACAGAGTTACTTCTATATACATGTTAGCTGAAATCACCTGGAATATCCCGACCCAAACCGCGACGCACAGAAAACGTCATGATGATGGGGGATAATGAACCATCTGGAGCCACTGCGGTCAAGCCGGCCAAGTTTCAGAATTACAGCCAAATAACGCCGGTTGGCTTGACTGCGGAGCTGCAGCTGACTGGACTGCAGTCTGGAGCCGACAGCAGTCCTTTGCTGGCACTGCCGTTTAATTTTCTTGTGGATATTGACATAGAATGTTTGGTTTTATTATCATAAATACTCTGTTACATGTAAGCGTTGTTTATTGCTGACCTACTAATATGAGAAACCGTGTGTGTTGCACATCATGTAACTATGACCCGGAAGCTGTTAGTTAAGCACCAGAACAGAACAGAAACAGCAGTGGAGACGTCGGAGGAGTTATACGTTCTGTTAATAATTCTACTGCTGTGCTGTGATTGGTCCGGTCAATTTTTTACCGGACTGGAAATCACTTCCCAATGGAGGGAACCCAGACTGACTTGCCGTGTATCTCATACATGGCGTTAGTCAGGCTGGTGGACCAGGCTAATGCAGAGTACCGTCTGATTGCTGGTACAAATACTCCCTGTAGTTTACTCAAAAGACCAAGAATCCTTGCAGAAAGAACACAATTAAATATTCCTTTCAATGGAGATATTTCGATAAGTGTTTACATGACCTAATATTCCGGTTAGAAAGGAGTAACCCAGGGGTAATATTCGGGTTTTTAAAAACCTGAAAATGAGCATATTCAGGTTTTTGCCAGTGTTTACATAGCCGTGCACAACCGGGTTATTGCTAATATTCCGGTTATGAGTTATTGGCTGCATGTAAACGCAGTGCATGCCGTCTCATCATTAAGGAACATGCTGTGTTTATGTTTGGTTTCTTGAAGTTCTAGAAGTAGAGTGAGAGGCAGAACCTTCAGTTATCAGACCCTTCTCAGTGGAACCAGCTCCCACTTCAGGAGCCAGACACTCTAATCTCTAC
>JALJCO010010690.1:0-35211 GCA_023101725.1 Atherinomorus stipes | reverse complement strand
GGTGGCGTTGAACTGCCAGAGCGATGAAATAAATGTTGGAGCCATCTCGTTATAACGAGAAAAATCTCGTTATAACGAGAAACTTTCTCGTTTTAACGTGAAACCTTTCTCGTTTAAACGAGAAACTTTCTCGTTTTAACGTGAAACCTTTCTCGCTATAACGAGATAAAACTTTCCCGCTATAACAAGAAAAAAATCTCGTTATAACGAGAAACTTTCTCGTTTTAACGTGAAACCTTCGTTTAAACGAGAAACTTTCTCGTTTTAACGTGAAACCTTTCTCGTTATAACGAGATATACTTCTCGTTTAAACGAGAAAGTTTATCTCGTTATAACGACTTAGATAAAGTTGGAAAGATATGGACAGATTCGGACATCGGGGATCAATAACTCTGAGACGAAACGTTTTTGAAACACAAATGACACCCCTTTCACGTCATAATAGCACAGACTACTAGCTACAAGAATTAAAAACGTTATTTTTTTTAGAAAAACCGAGCTGGGTGAATAACATTGATCTCTATGAGCAGGCGGTAGCGGAGCGAGTGGTTAGGGACCGTCTGCAAATGGCAATACAGGAGCAAGACGCTGCGAATAAAAATCAATAACCCCACTGTCATACAGAACAGAGACTCCGAAATCACCACACATACCTAGGGGCTCCAGATGGTCACTCTACAACAGCTGTTTTGGATAAATGTGCCTTTTGATAATTCATTAACATCTTGCTATATTGATAAATAACACCATCATTATAAAGTGCAGAGACTCTAAAAGTCACCACACACATCAATGGAGCCTTGTTGATCATACTACAACTCTTCCTCTCATAAAATATGCTTAAATGTATTTTGGGGGATTTTTAAAAAAGCCAAATAAGTCATATAATTGGCAATATATGTTGTAGTACCACCAAAGTCACGTTACACATAAACCATCTCCTTTTTTCCATGCCACTCGTCTTATTAGATAAAAATATGCTAAAATTTAAATTTGGGGGATTTCTTATCAATAAACAAGTCATAAGATTAGCAATAACTCATTTATTAGGCTACAATTGTAGTACCACCATATTTTCAGAACAAATATGGTGGTTTCAAAACCAAAGTCTTTCTCAAACCCTGCCTTTTCTCATCCGCCCTTCATCCGCAGATGAGAAATGTGCCTTTTGATAATCCATTAATCATTAATACCTTACAATATTCATCAATAACTCCACCATTGATTGAAATAGCAAGACACTAATGATTAACAATAATAAGATAAATGTAAAAAATAAATAAAGGTGCATTTTTCCAAAACAGCTGTTGTAGTATGATCATCAGGAGTCCCTTGAGATGTGTGGTGATTTTACAGTGTCTACACTGTATAACAGTGGAGTTACTGATTGAAATAGCAAGATACTGTATCAATGATTAATAACAAAAAAAAGTAAAAAACAAATGAAGGTGTATTTTTTCCAAAACAGCTGTTGTAGTGTAATCAGTGGGAGTTCCTTGGCGTGTGTGGTGATTTGGGAATGTCTGCACTGTAGAACAGAAGGCTAGTTATTGATTGATCAAAATATCAATAGTTAATAACAATAGAAAATTTTAAAAAAATGAAGTTGCATTTCTCCAAAACAGCTGTTGTAGAGTGACCATCTGGAGCCCCTAGGTGTGTATGGTGATTTCGGAGTCTCTGTTCTGTATGACAGTGGGGTTATTGATTTTTATTCACAGCGTCTTGCTCCTGTGTTGCCATTTGCAGACGGTCCCTAACCACTCGCTCGGCTACCGCCTGCTCATAGAGATCAATGTTATTCACCCAGCTCGGTTTTTCTAAAGAAATAACGTTTTTTATTCTTGTAGCTAGTAGTCTGTGCTATATATGACGTGAAAGGGGTGTCATTTGTGTTTCAAAAACGTTTTGTCTCAGAGTTATTGATCCCCGAAGTCCGAATCTGTCCATATCTTTCCAACTTTATCTAAGTCGTTATAACGAGATAAACTTTCTCGTTTAAACGAGAAGTATATCTCGTTATAACGAGATAAACTTTCTCGTTTAAACGAGAAGTATATCTCGTTATAACGAGAAAGGTTTCACGTTAAAACGAGAAAGTTTCTCGTTATAACGAGATTTTTTTCTCGTTATAACGAGATATGGCTCCAACATTTATTTCATCGCTCTGGCAGTTCAACGCCACCGTACTGTTTTAACTTTGTCCCCTTACCGTCTTCATCATCCTTAAAGGATTACTTTCTTTTTTTTCAACCTGGGCCTTATTTTTAGGAGTTTATATGTGCATTTACTCACCGTGAAATTTCGGCACCACTTTGACTCCTTCAGAAGATAACATTGAGTCGCCCTTCGGTGTACATCCAGTATAATGGTGGAGACGGCAGCCTCTATATAAGGCATTATATGCAGCTAAACTCCGTGGTTTCTCACCAATACTTTAAGGAGAATGAACGTACAAATGAGTACTTTTGTCCCGTGAGTCCAGATTCATCTTTCTGTTAGTTGTCAGGATGTTGTACACACTTTTCGGCCGCGCATTCCTGGGCTTTCTGTAAAGTACAGATGAGAATTTACAAAACTCACAGTAGCCGACTCATTCGTTGGTTCATTCTACTTAAAGCATTGATGAAATGAAGCAGTTTTTGCTGCAGGTATTGTCTTATAGAGACGCTGACCCTTCTCTGCCATAGATGTACACCAAAAGGTGACTCAACTTTTATTCAGATGGGTACTTTTACTTGAGTAGAATTTAAAAGTACAGTATGTAAGAATTGCTGACATCTGGCGGTCAAGAAGGGTAATTAAAAGATGTTTTCTTTCAAATGACTTCATATTCAAAGCACTGTTGTGACTGTATGGTGGTCATTAGTGGCCAAAATTCTCCCCAGACAAAAAGATGTTTTCATGTGTGAGTGGATCCAGTGGCCTCAGGTGTAGCTATGACTGTATTATGAGTAACTACCTTTTATGTCTTTTAAGGCATTACTGATCCCAAACAGTCTCTAACTCCCATTAAACAAAGCTGGTACAGCAGTTTTAAAGTTCAGAGGGTTGTTACTTCACACACATTGTTTTTTCCATTCAGAGACACCGAAGTAAAAATGGTGGAACAAATATGGCAGCCTCCATATGTGCACCCCCAGCAAGTAGATATAAATGACTCATTCTTAGAAAATAAACATGTAACAGCTATTCCAGTGCAGCGATTACACATCAATAGAAACACAGTTTTGAATTTTATATCACATTTTTCTGCCATTGACCTTTGATTTTTTACATACTGTACCTCTAAGCAAAATAAAGATGCTTTTACCTCATTACAATTTTTTAAATACTTTTTCCTCCTCTGGTTAGGTTTACTTTAACTTTTAGCACCAAATTATAGCTTAAGCACGCTTCTGTGTCCCACCACCTTCACCAGATCCAGGTGGTATCCCAGGACAGAGCTGTCCTTCCTTCTCAGTGGAGTTACTCCCTCTTGTCATTCATAATGCTGCAAAGTTCAGATGCTAAAACACGGAGAATAAAATCTTCAAGAGTGCCTCATGCACTGCGAAAACCCCAACTGTCTTCTGAAGAGAAAATCCTCTGTGCCCTGTCCAGGGTAGAGCTGAGCTGTGAACACCCAGATAACAGCTCACTTCCTCACTGTCCATTACCTGGATGTTCCAGGTAGGGAATATCTCTGTAAAGCCACCACATTCTCTTTGTTTAGGAGCCAGAAAGGTTAAATTCTCAGCAATATTTTGAATTTGAAAAGTTTGTTACATCCTTCATTGCTTAACAGCTTCACCTTTCAGGGAACTTAAAGCTGTTCAATAAATATAGTGGAGCAGAAAGTATTTACTCTCCATGTGAGAGGGAGGAGAGTGGAAGTATTCAGTTAAATAAAATTCAAATACTTAAGTGGAAGTACCTCACAAATTTAATTACATGCTTGAGTAAGCTTAGCTGCTTTACACCACTGATGATGGAAACCCTGATAAGAAGAACAAAGTTCGACATAACAACTTTACTGGTTTGCTAATACCCCAATATAAATATCCACCCACCATTAATCTAACAAGCAAAGCAGTTTGACAAAGAAAGAGCCAAAGTTCACAGAACTTGTTTTAGAGACAATTTGTCTTGTCAGGTATGCATAGATATGAAAAGTATCTGTAAACTGCAACTGATATCCCTCAATCTGTTCGACACGTTTGGAATGAGCTATGTAAATGCATAGCCCTGTATGCTAGCACGCTGCTCACATGTCAGGCTGCCACTGACCTTTCACATGAACTGGATCTCAGCCAGCAGCTTACAACACTTTCAAATGGTTGATAGGGTTTCTTGATAAGAGTGTCACTTGATTATGATAAGCTTTGATTAATTGGCTAACAAAGTGCAACCCCACTATGTTCTCAGTTCAAGTGTAAAAGATATTTGACTTTAATAGGACAAGAATTAGAAAATGCATGTGACATTAGACTATTAAAAGAAAGAAAATTCCTTTTTGCTCCATGCCACAAGCTCATTTCTGATAGGCACTGATAAAGCAGTTGCTGTGATGACACACAAATAGGAAGATATCCTTTGGCATGTAGATGAATGAGACTATAAAGCAGCCGAGATGACGTTCTTGGAAGGTTTTGTAAGGCTACAGCACCATCGTGTGGTTAAATGGCAGAATCACCTCATACTTTGAAAGAATCTGCATGACAGTGCAAGTGTTTTACAATAACTTTATTTAGCTGCTTAATGTGATCAGAGGTTATCTGTTCAGACTGAAAATAGGCTAATTAGTTTTTGAAAAATATTCTCCAAGTGGAATATACAGAGTACATTTCACATATAATCCGTGCAGGTATAAGCCGTGTTAGAATCATGGAAACTATCTGGCACATTAGACTTGTATAACTCCAGTTCAGTTACAGGACTAAACCAGTATATTCGGTGGTTGTGTGAAGTGGTTAGAACTGTATTAGATTTTGATAAACAAGGGGTGTTAATATCAATGGGTAAAACATAGAGTTGACCAATATTATCGGCCTCCCGATATATGCCGATAGCTGCAGAAAATGTGATATCGGAATATATCAGTATAGTTTTTCAGACCAATATTTTTACTAACTACTCTCTACTAATGCTGCCTTCATGTGGTATGGGAGAGATGATCCTTTCCACTTGTTAAGTGGAAATTACCAGAGCATTGTGTTCAAATGAGTTGTTGTCATAATGAAGTGAATCACAGGAGGCTATCTTCAACTAACTAGCTAGCTGCCAACTAGCATCTGCTCTGGGGAGGTAAACCAAACAATAACCATATTTTAAAAAAGAAAACTTGGTTTAAATGGCGATTGATTGAAAGTTGTGTATGTCACAGAATTATGCAGACTACAAACTAACCAAATAGCAGCAGCAGAGAACTTAAAACATAATGTAATGCATCCTTCTCAGGATATTTTCATTGCTCTCTGCCATGTTGAAAGGTCAAAGTTCACCTCATCTCGGCAACTTGGGTATCATAAATTTTTTCCAGTGGAAATTACAACATGAGTTGGTGTTCAAGTTTTTACATTGGTATTTTTCCTTAAATATGATGCCACATGAAAGCAGCACAAATCTCATGAGATCTCATTGTTCCGTTACAAAATCTTGTGAGATCTTGTTCCATTAGCACTCGTCCACTATGAAGAAAAGTCAGCTCTGGCTGGAAAGATTGCGACCTCAATATGAAAAGTTAGTTGTTGCGGAAGAACTTCATATCCCAGCATTCCTCTTGGAGTCATGTGACTACGGTGCAGCTCCTGCTGCTACAGACTGACTTGCTTTGAAGCTGCTTTTAATATGTCTGGTTTTAAGTTGTTAGCCACCTGTTGGCTAAAGCTTGTTACATACTCCACAAGAAGCTACAACTTTACTCTTGCCCTCGAGGCTGCAAGAACAACAAAAATGTTTGTTTTCATCAAGTCAATACATACTCCACAAGAAGCTCTGCGACTGGGCACGCGCTGGGGAAGGGGGGCCAGTGTTCATGTTGGCGAGATCCATATGATGATGCTGGTCCATGGATTCATAATTGGTGGCACCCTGCACTGAGCATGAGGACATGCTTGTGGAAAGAGGGGAGAGATGTGACAGTGTGGTGTCCTGTCACTATGCCTTCGATTGATCATACACCCTGGCTTCTTGGCCACAGGAATGTCCCTTTGGCTGAATGGTTAGCATGCGTGACTCTCACCTGGGAGTCTGTGGGATCAAATTCCACCCAGGCCCTCCCGTTGCATACCTTGCCACATTCCAGGTGAGAGTCATGTGGGATATTCTTGTAGCCAGGGTGCACGATCAATCGGAAGCACAGTTACAATTATACATTTGCAATAAACTTCTGCAGTTGCGCAAACGGTGGTGTCCGTGTGTTGTTCACATTTTCGTACTTTCTCACCACCTCGATCAGCTGTTTATTAAAACTATCCATTCAATGTCTGACCAATCAAACAAGACTTCTCGGAGCTCCTTGAGAAGAAAGTTACGTTCGGCCAAGGGGTCGAGAACAAGCTGCAAGCCGTCCTCAATCACGTCTGCAAGAACAAAATTACATCATTTTGTTCTTGAAGAAAGATCCTCACTTCTCGTGGAGTATGTACCAGCCTTAATACCTGCTAGTATCTGATATACGGCAGCCAGATGTCCAAAATGAACCCCTCTGGCTGAGTTTCAGGATAACTTTTTTTTTCAACTTGGATCTTATTTCAAGATGTTAATACATGCTTTTACTCACCAGTAAAATTTCTGTATTACTTTGACTCTTTCAGGCAATATTACGTTGAGTCACGCTCTGGTGTTTATCCATATAATGGGAGAGACATGGGCAGCAGGAGTGGGCCCCTATATAAAGCATTATCTGCAGCAAAACTCCTTAATTTCACCAATATTTCAAGTAGAATGAACGAACCAACACGTACTATTGTCCTCCGAGAAATAAGGTCCAGGTTGAAAAAGAGAAATTTATCCTTTCAGGCTATTTTGAGATCTTTGTTCTCGAAGCAAAATATAGTTGTATCTTTCCAAATGAGTGATACAACCTTAAAAATTGTCTGCGTAGATTGGTATTGGTTCATATCAGTACTGGATATCTGTTTTTAAAAAAAAGCCAATATTGAAATTCCTAGTAAAACTTAAAAGACTAAAACAGCACAAGTCTGAGCTCAGGAATGTATGAGAACCCAGACTTGACCTACAGAGAACCTTCTGACACAAAATCACAAATGTTGCAGCTCTGGCTTGTGGTTGTTTTGCGTCTTGAAAGACTAAAAATGCAGCATCTTTTTCTCAGCCATGCTCTGTGTGTCTCATTTATTCATCTCATTTTAATCTTCATCTCTCCATGTGAATATTTTGCATATCTTCACCAAATTTTGCTCTTTATGCATCATGTTTTTAAAATCACTTTTTCACACATGACCATGGAGGTTTGGATTTTTCCCCCCCCTCACTAATAAAAATCTTTATTCAAAAACTGCATTTTCTGTTTACTTGTGTTATCTTTCACTCACATTAAAATTTGTTTGATGATCTGAAGCATTTAAGTGTGACAAACATGCAAAAAAGTAAGAAATTAGGAAGGGGGCAAAACGTTTTCACACAGCTGTATTATGTGACTTACAAATGGGACACCCTTTAAAAACAGATATGTCTTCAAACTATGGGGGGCAACATTATTCCATATTTACATTTATTTACACTGTTAACCCTGTCTGTTTAATCATAAGCCTCAAACACAGCTATCATTGACGGCTCCATCAGGTCCAAGTTTTTGAAATTGTTGTGAACTATCTGTCCATTATTCCTTCTGTCAGTTATCATACAGTAGTCTGTATAAATAACACCACCATGCACATATTCAGCTGTCACCGCATACTTCGGCTTCTTAAAAAGCTGGGCTACACGTCACTTAATTGACTGTTGTCTTTAGGACTGGACCTGCGAGGAGACATCTCCTCCAATCTCTGCTCTTGGTCCCCTTACCTCTTGCATCCATCCCAATGTAAAGAACCTAACTAAAATGTAATTTTCTTCTGTTATGTCTCACCTTATTGCAATTATGTCTCACCTCATTTAGGGAGCTGGAATCTAGTTAAAAGGTGACTGGTGGCTTGATATCAGTGTTCAAAGTCAGGGTTAAAGTCTTGACTGTTTGCACCCATGAAAACATAAGTGACTTACGAAAGGAGTGATAACGTTTCGGATTAGCTAACAGTGTTTCTGTTGTACACATGGTGTCATTGTTTGAATTTTTTGCTTTGTGGAAAAATGATTGATCAGGGAAGCTGTTCACAAAGATTTGTGTACTCCACCTTTTTTTTTTGGCCTTAAACTCAAGCATGTCAGTTCCAATGGTTTCTGAAGGGGAAGGGTGGTGATGAAATTCCCTCAGACATCCACCTACAACTGCTACCTCATGCTGAATAAGCAAATGTTGAATGAAGTCACCTTTTTCTTCTTTTTATTGGAGAGTTGTAGCTCTCAAACTGTGAGAGGATTGCTCTGTCGCTGACTGAGTCAGAAGCTGTGATTATTTTCTGCATGTGGTGGAGCTGTGGTAAATTTCTGAAGAGCTTAAACTACTAGTAGCCTGATAAACTTAAAGCTTTTCTACACAGTCAACAGGTTAGCTGTTCCACAACTAATACAGTGACGCCATTGAAATTAAAAACTAAATCAAACATATATGATATTGTTTATTGTTAAAAGGATCCCAATTAGCCATCCCCAAAGTGGGACGAGCTAGTCTTCCTGGGGACAACATAAAAGACAAGGCAAAACAAACATAAAATATACAAGATACGTTGTAATAAACCTGACAATTGTAATCTAAAAGCAAAATGCAGACATCATTATGAACATGCAAAATTAGTAATAATAAACAAGTTATTACATTCATGTGTGTTACATTCCTTATTACATCCAAACAGTGGATGTGTTCATTTCAACTCACAAATTTAGATAATGCAAAATTAAATGGTACTTGAAGGATACTTTGTTATTCAATTTACATATGTGCAATGGGCAATTATTCCATTGATCGATAGCACGTTAAATAACTGTTCTCTTTAGAGCGTTTGATAAGTCCTGGTGGTTTTGACTTCCACTTGACTTTTCATTAACAATGCTCTAGTGATGTTAGTAGATATGGAGTAAAAACTGAAATGGGTTGGGGTCACTTCAGGTTGATCTTTTACATCATGGGGAAAGGAAACACAGCAAACTACAACTCTTTCCAGGTGAAAAGAATTTGGTTTTGTTGTATAGAAGCTTAATTTCCTCACTTTCCAACGTTCTAAGCAAACATTCCTCTTGTCTGATATTATCTGAATGAGCATTGACATGTTCAAACCACTGTGACAATTACTCACTGAAATCTGTCCCTCTGGGTCATTCAAGATGTCACCAGAGTTCATACTTTGTGCATTACATCACTGGTTTGACAGAGAAGGGTATTGGTTTCCTGTTCCAAACAGCTTTAGACACCTCCACTCCTAGTAGGCACACAGTGACTTGCAAATGTATTCATTTTCCTTTCATAAATTAGGGGTGCAACAATACAAAAAAATTCACGGTTCGGTTTGATTCGATACTTTAGTGTCATGATTTGATATTTTTTCGATACCAAAAAAGAAAAAAAAAAAAGAAAAATTTCAGCCTTTTTTAACAGAATGTAATTTTGTCCACAACAGCGTACCATCAGGGTCATACTTAACATGAAAGTATGGGAAAGGTGCTCTAATGTGTCTGAGACATTTTTTTCTTAAATGATCATTTCCAACCACAATTCAAAATCAATATCTTGTTTCACTAATTCTAATTTTGTAAGTTTTTTTTATTAGTTTCTCTCGGTTCTTGTTATATTAATTATATGGTGAATTTATACATAATATATGTGTGTGTGTGTGTGTGTGTGGTGATTTAGTTCAATAAAAACCTAAAATGATTCATTTTTAAATACATATTTAAAAAGATATAACTGACAAAATGCTGTATGCATATATATTCACCTTCTCTTTACGACTCCCTAATAAGCTCTGGTTTTTTCTCATGTGACATGGAGTTAGAAGTTAAAGGGGTCGCGGTCACTTCAGGCTAAAAAAAAAAAAAAAGTTTGCAAAAATCATCTGAACCACTTCAAACTTTAAGCTGCACTCCCAAAGGTTACAAGAATAACAGCCAATTATGCAGAAAAGATGATTTTAACAACTGAATAAATTTGGGGATTACACTTGTTTTCATTCCACAACCAACATCCACAAAACTCAGTGTCTGTAGTTCAACTGCTCTTTTGAAGAAACAGCCTCTAAAGTTGCTTGTTGAAACCAGCTGGCACATTCCCAACCCCCAAAAGCCGCATTGGACATGAGCTTCCCCTCTCTAAAACAACAAACGAACCCCTGACGATGCTCCACCTCCCTATCTTTTACAAGAATAATGATTCAGATTTGCAAACATTGATCTGTCTCACTAGTTACACTGTAGAGAAAAATGCAGCAAACCTGCAGCTCATTTCAGGAAAAGAATATGTGGGTTTTGTTTTTAAAACTGAATTTCCTTACTTTCCAAGATTCTTTACCAACTTATTCTTTATTATTTTAAAGAGCTTTTGGCATTTTTAAACCTCTGCAGCAGTTACTGACATCTGTGCCTCTGGGTAAAGCAAGTTGTAACCAAAGTTCAAATTCCTTGCATGACACAGTTAGTTTGATGTTATCAACCGTCTGAAAAGCGAGGGGTGTTGGTTTCCTTTTGCAGGCAGCTTTGCACGCTACCACTCTCATTACAATGCCTGTAGATATACCTGTGTGCGTGACACTGAAAACAGAGGGAAAAAAAAGCAAATGCCCTCAAGGCATGCATGTGTATGTTACCCAGAAGGAGGAGTTAGGGAACAGCCAAAGTAAACACTGGACTTAGCACAAACGGGCAAACAGGACATGCATAACCAGCATGACTTGCAAGTTCCTGACAGGTTTGGTTCACTGTTTTACAGTTACAATGACAACAATGAACACATCTTTCTAAAGAAAATGATGATTCTTTTGAGTTTAAGCAACAACAGCAACTTAGGAGTAACAAGAGAAACTGAATGCTGAGACCTCCCCCACCAATTCAGCTGGGAATCACTCCTCTGTCTTCCTGGGTTTATGTAACAGCCTGACTCAAAACACAGCCTGCACTTCCTACAAATGTTAAACACACACTCACTCACAGACACACACACAGAGAAAGCCTCCTTTCAACAGGCACCATCCAGCCTTCCCCAACAAGGCAGCTCGCAGCGCAGAGAGAAGCAATGAGCAGTGGGGTGTGGTTTCCTGCAGCAGGGACTGCTAGCTTAGACATGTTGCCTCAGTTTGGGGCCCGTTCAGGGGGGGAAGGTGCTGGTTAGTGCCTGTGGATGGAAGCCACTGGCTCAGCATGAAGATACCGGTGAAGGAACTCAGCTGCAGGGGCCATCACGCGACCGTTCTGGTGCCTGAAAGCAGCCTGTTGATCCAAGGCTCAGACAGCTACAAGACTGAGATCTACAAGGTACCGTACACCCAAGCTGAGCTGGATGAAAATTTCAAAGAGCTGAGGGAAGGAGTGTTCAAGAAGGCGCCTGGAATCACAGATTTGTTCGTCAATGTGCAGCGTTTGGTGAACTTCACTTCACCTCCAGGTGGTGGGATGTGATGCTTTGCTGGACAACGAGCTTTTAATGGAGCAACCGAGGACAGAGGGCTTTGATGTCATGCTAACAGACCCCTTTCCTTCCTTGCGGCTCAGTCCTGCCAAAGATCTTCTCAATTCCAGCTGTTTATTTCCCGCGTGGACTTCCATGTCAGCTGGACCCCAAAGCCAACCAGTGTCCTTCTCCTCCTTCCTATGTTCCTGTGGCCTTCAGTGGTAATACAGACCGCATGACCTTCCCACAGAGAGTGAAAATCATGATTATGTATTTTGTGGAGTCCTACATGCAAAATAATGTATCAACACTTTGATGATCTGACCAGCAGACGTTTTGGAAACGGCATGACTTATACAGAACTTATAAGCCACGGAGCTATCTGGCTCCTCAGGTATGACTTTATGTTTGAATGGCCCAGACCTCTCCTACCAAACATGGTTTTAATTGGTGGAATCAACTGTGCAAAGAAATCTCCTCTACCAGCGGTGAGTACAGAAATAAATGTATATAAGGATGAAAACATCTGGGTTGATTTAGTACTTTAAAGTTTGTCAGATTAAAGCAAACTTTTAAACTTTTTAAGTTCACTGAGAATCAGAAAACTTCGATCAGCCTTGAAATACTATCAGAAAATGTGAAAGTTGCTGAAAATTTGATTCTGTATAAATGTTTGAAGTAGATTTAAAACTTTTTTTTTCTTGTCTTGACAAAAAAGATGTTTCAGTTTTGAGGTGAATTTGAGGACAGAAGCATCAAAAATGAAACATCAGGTGAATTTGGCAAATCAATTCGATGGTTTACTTAAGATTTACCTCTAAACGTTGGGGTGGAACTGGTTTGTCTAACTACCGGGATCCAGATTTCTGGACTGCAGCCAACATACTTCTTGGAAGAGAGCTGTGGGCACTGTTGTGTCAACAGCAATCAAATACGTGTAAAAGAAATAGGTTTGTTGATATTGGTACAAAGTGTGATTGATCTTGGAAAATTAAGAAAATTGGAGGATACATGTTGATAAAATAAGTTCTCTTACACATTTATGACAAAAATGCAGCTTTCAGAGATGGGGTGATGTAAAACAACTTTTTAATGAGGTTTTTTCTCACCTTTCTGGAGGTAATTTTGTCCTCTTCTACCTGCCTGCAGGACCTGAAGGAGTTTGGGGGAAGGCTCTGGCGACGATGGCTTTATTGTCTTCACACTGGGTTCAATGGTGTCCAACATGCCAGAAGAAAAAGCTAAATTGTTTTTTGATGCATTTCGTCAAATTCCTCAGAGGGTAATGATGAGTTCAGTCTATATTGTTTAACATTCCAACGCCTGACTTATTCCACTGCTCTTTATACTAATTAGATCAACTTATCGCCATCAGTTAGTAATATTAAAGGCATTTTAGAAGAAGCTCTTTTCAACAATTTATTTGTTGAAATTGGTTTCACTAATCCATACGCTATGATTAATTAAGAACTTTAAATGTATAAATATTATATACATCAGCGGTGAAGCTAATGGAGCTGGAAAAACATCTGCCAATCATCTCCACATTCCACATTTTTCATTTGGTAGTCTATTGGCCCGTCAATCACTCTTACTACCATATTAAAGGCCTATTTATACGCACCGCAAAAGACGGACAGTTTCGTAAGTCGTCTGCGTCGGTTACGTACGTAATTTGGTAAGTTTTCGAAGGGCTTGTTGGTCTGTCACTTGACGCAGAAGACGGAGCAATACCACTGGAAACCGTAGGGTCAATGTTGAGCTGTGTAGCTGATATGCAGGAACAAACCAGAGAAGAACAAAAAGGAAGCAGACAAAAACAACACAAAACCACCGATGCTGAATAGCTCAACAAAAAGCACTTAAGAAAGAAGATGCCAAACAAACAGAGAAGAACATATGTAGACATGGATGGAGCTTTTGAGGAGACGCTGTGTGAGTGCGTCCGAAAATACACTCATATCTACGTAACTGACATCAACTGGTGTAGACTCATATCAAAACAGGGAAATTAACTATGAACTCAGCACTGCCGCCTCCTGGACAAACTGATATACAGTTGGTACGGAAAGTATTCAGACCCCTTTTAAACTTTTCACTTTTTGTTTCATTGCAGCCATTTGCCAAAATCAAAAAAGTTAATTCTAATTCTCATTGATGTACACTGAGCACCCCATCTTGACGGAAAAAAACTAAAAACGTAGAAATTTTTTGCAAATCCATTAAAAAAGAAAAACTGAAATATCACATGGTCATAAGTATTCAGACCCTTTGCTCAGTATTGAGTAGAAATACCCTTTTGAGCTACTACAGCCATGAGTCTTCCTGGGAATGATGCAACAAGTGTTTCACACCTGGATTTGGGGATCGTCTGCCATTCTTCCTTGCAAATCATCTCCAGTTCTGTCAGGTTGGATGATGAATGTTGGTGGACAGCCATTTTCAGGTCTCTCCAGAGATGCTCAGTTGGGTTTAAGTCAGAGTTCTGGCTGGGCCAGTCAAGAATGGTCACAGAGTTGTTGTGAAGCCACTCCTTTGTTATTTTAGCTGTGTGCTGAATCATTGTCTTATTGGGAAGGCAAATCTTCGGCCCAGACTGAGGTCCTCAGCACTCTGGAAGAGGTTTTCTTCCAGGATCTCTCTTTAATTGGTCGCATTCATCTTTCCTTCAATTGCAACCAGTCTTCCTGTCCCTGCAGCTGAAAAAAAAAACATAGCATGATGCTGCCACCACCATATTTCACTGTTGGGATGGTACTAAGCATGTGATGAGCAGTACCTGGTTTTCTCCACACATACTGCTTAGAATTAACTCCAAAAGTTCAGTCTTGGTTTCATCAAACCAGAGAATCTTATTTCTCACAGTCTGGGAGTCCTTCATGTGTTTTTTGGCAAACTGTATGCAGGCTTTCATATGTCTTGCACTGACTCTGCCATAAAGCCCTGACTGGTGGAGGTCTGCAGTGATAGTTGACTTTGTGGAACTTTCTCTCATCTCCCTACTGCATCTCTGGAGCTCAGCCACAGTGATCTTTGGGTTCTTCTTTACCTCTCTCACCAAGGCTTTTCTCCCATGATTGTTCAGTTTGGCTGGACGGCCGGGTCTAGGAAGAGTTCTAGTCATCCCAAACTTCTTCCATGTAAGGACTATGGAGGCCACGGTGCTCGTAGGAGCCTTTAGTGCTGCAAAAATTGTGTAACCTTGTCCAGATCTGTGCCTTGCCACAATTCTGTCTCTGAGCTCCTTGGACAGTTCCTTCGACCTTGTGATCCTCATTTGCTCTGACATGCACTGTGACCTGTAAGGTCTTATATAGACAGGTGTGTGTCTTTCCTAATCACGTCCAATCAGTTTAATTAAACACAGCTGGACTCCAATGAAGGAGTAGAACCATCTCAAAGAGGATCAGAAGAAATGGACAGTCTATGAGTTTAATATGAGTGTCACTGCAAAGGGTCTGAATACTTATGACCATGTAATTTTTCAGTTTTTCTTTTTTAATAAATTTGCAAAAATTTCTACATTTATAGTTTTTTCTGTCAAGATGGTGTGCTGAGTGTACATTAATGAGAATTAGAATTAACTTTTTTGATTTTGGCAAATGGCTGCAATGAAACAAAAAGTGAAAAGTTTAAAGGGGTCTGAATACTTTCCGTACCAACTGTATATGAACCATCGAAACACAGAAGACACATGTAAGTATGAAAACGGCGACGCGGGGCAACACATGAAACGGACGTTGCCATTTACGTACGTTAGGGAGCATAAATGGGCCTGAAGAGTGATTGACGATCAGTTCAACAGGTAATAGGCGAGACTGGTCAATGAGAGTGATTGATTGGCGAGAGTAATACTCGTGCCGGAAGCTGGGCGCTCTTGTGTGATGTTTCCAGCAGGTAGCTGACAGTCTTGCTGCTAGCAGTGCATTTTGGACATGATGGAGAATCTGTACCTGCTGTCTGCTAAACACCGGAGTAGCTCGTGCACGTTGTACTGTGGGGAGCTGTGAGCACGTTGGTCTTGCACAAGCACATTATTCAAAACCCACTAACAGTTTCTGCTTTCTGAAATGCCAAAACATCTTCTATACCGCCTTTAATTTATATTTGTTCACATGATTCACTATACTTTTGACTATTCTTCATGCTCTTTAGTGAAAAGGCTGATTGTTTCATATAAATTATGCAAGAAACCAAACATTACAACATTAAACAGAAACTTTCACTCTTTGGATTTGTGCCAAAATCGGATCAGTTCCAGCCACTGAACTTTGTCCTCTGCATTGTAAACATGCCAAAGCCTTTTGCTCAGCAGTTTGCACATGCTCATGGTGTGATTTGTGTTTCAGGTTGTGTGGAGATACACCGGTGCTGTACCCAAAGATGCACCCAAGAATGTCAGAGTTATGAAATGGTTACCTCAGAATGATCTTCTAGGTGCGGTTAACTTCTCATAAAAACAAAAACGTAAAATTTGTTGCACAATATTACAGTGGATAAGGCATGTGACTACTTTCTCTGTTTCTGTGTCCCCCAGCTCATCCCAGTGCTAAAGTCTTCATGACTCATGGAGGTACCCATGGTATCTATGAGGGTATCTGTAATACTGTACCCATGCTGATGTTTCCACTTTTGGGGACCAGGGAGACAACGTTAATCGTATGGTGGTCCGTGGTGTGGCAGAAAGACTCAGCATCTTTGAAATGACAGCTGAAACCCTGGTGGCTGCTCTGAAGAAACTCATCAATGATAAAAGGTAAATACACTGAAAATGAATTAATCTCAGTAACTAATATCTGGTGATTACTGAACAGCAAAAACATCACCCAGTTTAATCAATATAAGACGACCCCTGTCTTTAAGCCCTTCAGTGTCTACTTAACAAAATATTGTTCCCCCTCAGTTACAAAGAACGAATGGTGGAGTTGTCCCAGATACATCTGGACAAACCTGTCCAGCTTGTGGACCTGGCTGCTTTCTGGACCGAGTTTGTCATGAGACACAAAGGAGCCACACACCCAAGGGTCGCTGCCCATGACTTGAACTGGATCCAGTACCACAGCCTGGACGTCATCGCCGTTTTAGTTATTGTTATCATGACTGTTTTGTGGCTGGAAATTAAATGCTGCTTGTTTTTCACCCGCAAGTGTTTCCAAAAGCAATACCAAGAAAAAAATCTGAGTAATGACTGTCAAGATGTGACTGATATGAAGACTGCTGTGAAATGTACTGTACAGTGTGTTTTATTAGTGTCAATTTCTATTCATCTCAAAGACGTCTACAAATAATGCTGCAATGATTGTTTGAAACAAAATTCTAAATAAATACAATTTGTTTTTTTAACACGTGGTTATGGATTTGTGTCTAATATCTAAACAAGCAAAGAACAGTTTTCAGGTGCAGTCTTCCTTTGATATGTTTCCATTTAGTCCTTATTGTTTAATTCCCCCAATTCTCAGGGGAGCTTGTGACTGGCCAGGTTGAGTTCATCTTGTGGATGAATGTTAAAGGCGCTATAGAAGATGTTTCAGCATTTCAGAAAGCGGAGACTGTTGGCGACTTTTTGAATAATGCACATGCGCAAGACTGACCTGCTAGATTCACAGCTCCTTCCTCCGACCACAGAAAAATGTGCACGAGCCACTCCGGTGTTTAGCACACAGCAGCTACAGATTCTCCATCATGCCACAAATGCAAGTAAATGGAATGTCGTCTGACCATCGCTAACTGCTAGTAGAATGATGTTAGCTACCTGCTGTAAATGTCAGACGAGTGCACGCAACTTCCGGGATATAGTATTGTTCTCGCCAATCAATCACTCTCATTGATCAGTCTTGCCTATTACCCGTTGAATTGACCGTCAATCACTCTTACTACGGTAGTGAAAGTGATTGACGAGCCAGTAGACAAATTAAAAAGTTAAGGAATGCAGAGATGATTGGTGGATGTTTTTCCAGCCCCATTACTTTCACAGCTGATGTATAATAATATTCATATATTTAAAGCTTTTAATTGATCATAGCGTATGGGGTAGTGAACCCTCTTTAACTGAATATCGCAAAAATTGTTGTAAGGAACATCCTCTATTACGCCTTTAAGTTATTTTACTTTAGTAAAGCATTATTTTCAAATTGCTGTATTTTTTTATTGGTAATACATCTATCTGATCACTAATCACATTTCCCATTGATTTTTATCTTGCAACCATAAGGTGATGATTATTTTGTTTGATGCAAACCAATTGCACTTAAAATATCAAATACTGGGGAATTGGCATCATGAGTTCTGTTTACTACTAAAAACAAAGTAATTTGTACTGAACATCTGAGTTAATGTCACTAACTACAGTAAAGCTAATATTAGGTTCTTGACTATTTACTTAATGTGTACTTGTGGTAGAGTATAGACCAGGGATCCTCATAGTCTGGACTCCAGTCTGAATCCGGACGGCAAGGCATGTCAGTCCAACTTATGGTTTGGATTACAAAATCGCCATCAGTCTTTTTTTTAAATTAATTTTTCAGAAATAAGTCAATACATTTTTTATTCATATCCCTGGATATTATTAAAGGAATATAATGATAACTGTTTATATAAACAACTTTTGCCATCTTGTTCATAAGGCTGTGTGTCCCGACCGTCTGTGATGGGCAACCTGCCCACTGTCTGTGAAACAGGCAGAGCATGATAAGCAGACGGCTGCTATATATGACAGGCACCAGCATCCTATCTGCACAAAGGAGTTTTTGATGTTAGAGCCAATCAGATGCAGAGTAGGGTGAGCATTTGTAACAACCCCTCCGCTAGTAAACTGAGCGAAACCAGTGCTCTGAAAAGGATTCAACAGGATTTGGACTGTTGTGTTTTTGAAATATGTTGAACTTGTTACATTCTCCGCGAGAAATGAGAACTTTCTTCTTGTTCTCAGGGCCACAATAACAACATGGTGTCATTTTGTTTGCGGACGTCTTGCAGCTCGTTCTCAACACCCCGGCTGAGCAGAACTTTCTTCTTGTGGGGCTCAGAGTATTGTGTGATTGGTCCAACATTTGAGGAGGGTGAGGTTATAATTCAGAGACACTTGAAGCACAGTTGGTACTTCTGCATTTCCGCTGATGCGAGGTTGAATGGATAGTTTCAATAAGCAGCTGATCGAGGTGGTGAGAAAATTCTAAAATGTTAACACACGTGGCATTCAAACACTCGGACACCACCATGTGCACAACACTTTCCTGCCACAGACCAATTCTGTTGTATATGTACAACCAGTGGGTCAAGATAGTAGCTACGTTTACATGGACAAATGATTCATCTATCTGATTGAAATCTTTCCGATCACAACTTCCAGCTGATATGTTTACATTACAGTGGGAAAAGTGATCCGATAGGTTGTATTAACATGATGGACAGATCTATACGTTCGTAATGCTTTTGACATGCGCAATGGCTCCAAGTTTGGAAGAAGAGGGGTTTTCTTTTTTTCTAATTAAAGATATTTTGATTGTCAAAGTGATCAATAATCCTTAACTCTTTCAGTTAACAAAAACGTTGCATCCTCCACAGTCCTGTTCTGTTTTGCTTCCACTGTCCTCTCTGAATTGTCTACGTCACGCAACTTCAACGTGGTTCATGATTGGAATGAGTGCTTACATGGTCACTTTTTCCTGCTGATCACATTGTAAAAAGGTTTAAACCACCTCTCTCGATTGGATTGAAAATTCTTTCTGATCGAGGCCGTTCGGATTAGCTGACTGTTTACATGACGCATTTTTATTCTGATCGGTGTTTGATTGGATCAAAACCACTTCATTTAAACGTAGCTGGTGATTGTAGAGTATGTATTGATGAAAACTAACTTTTTTTCTTGTTCTTGCACTCTCATGAACAAGAACAAAGTTCTCGCTTCTTGCGGAGTATGCAACAAGTTTCACTTGACATTAAGAAGATCAATTGAATAAAAATAGTAGTCAGGTGCTCGTGCTTAATTTTACAGTTTTCTCTTTCTTATTTGAGATTCTGAATTTTCTCCAGAATGTGGTGAATTTGATTTTTAATTAATATTTAAGTTATTTGTAAATGTTTTGTTGTCATTATTTACATGGTTTTGTATATTGTTTTATATATGAAAGAAAATATGGTGAAAACACTTGATCAGTAAATGTGATTTTGCACATTTTTCTGGACCTCTGGCCTTGGAGAGTAGATATGGACCGATGAATTATAAGTTTGATGACTCCTGATACAGACTACTCTGAAACACTAGTTCAAATGCCAGTGATCAATGGCAGCTAGTAGTTTATCATGGTGGTTAGCAATAATAACATGGACAGTGCTTGACGTTATGCCAGATGATGTGAAAAACAAGGTATTTTGGGATTGTATAAATAGTCAATGCTGTTATGTGTTCATTTCAGTGTATATAATACTGTATATTGAATACAGCTCAAAAGCTACAGTTTAATTTTAACAGCAAAAGATACTGTAATTAAGCAACTTTACCAAAATAATGATGATGTCTGATGTCAAAGACAAACTTAAAATACTGATGTGATTCATTACATATGTCCCAATTTGAGGTCTACACACTTCAAAGTGTGGATCCACACCAAGTACTGTCCCATTTCAGAAGCCTCCCAATCCATCCTTCAAATCCACACTGTTTCGCCTGTATCAAAGGCTACTGCTGGTGAATAATTTGCAGCTTCCTGCCTGTTCTAAAATTCTTGGCACAATGATGGTAAAAATAACTAAAATAAAATAAAGGTAATAAGCATGTACGAGTGTAATATTTGGATACACTCATGAATTTTAAGTGTTAAATGAAGTGCTTACCAGATAGAAACGACAGATAACCCTCTGAGGGGATTTAAAAACTATTTAGCCAAGCTTGAAATGAAAGCTTTTACCTCAGAAAATGCATTTGTTTGACATTATTCATTTAAGAATTAAGAGAACTGTTGTGGAAAAAATTAAATAAGAACTTCTGACAATGATCCAGATGAGAAAATCCATTCGGCTTTATTAAGAACTTACGCATAACGAGAACTGTCACACAGATGCACTTGGCATCTGTACGGGGACTCTGTTTTACAGAAGATAAGTTCCTACTTACAGGAGATGTGTATTTGTGAGGTCTTTTGCATGCAAAGAGGGGCAAACAATGGCTCAGACAGGAAGGGAAGTGAACTGAGTGGCTCACAAGAGGTATCAACCTTATATCTTACAGAGTGATGAGGAAGGTCTTTGGCTTATTGTATGCAAACAGTTCATGTCCCCCTTTTGCTACAGACATTTGGTCTCTTGATTAGCCAAAAGATGTGAATTGGTCTTGTGGGAACAATGACTTGATTCAGTTTTATCAGGCACAACTACTTAGTACAGGTACTAATTCAGGCTACACACGTTTCTAAAGCCCCGTTTCCACCAGCGGGTCTGGGTCGGGCCGGATCGGTCCACGTTTTTTTGCGTCTCCACCAGAGGTTGCGCTAGACTTTTTCGTTGTCCGTCATTTTGACTGACAGGGTCATAAAAATCCAGTCATAATCTATTTCTTACCTGTCACTTTAATTAAAATATATACATATAATCACGACATATTCGGTAGCATTTTTCCATTAAATGCTTGGTTGCTCAGTTGGTGCCGAAGACTGATTACTTTTTTGTCCCTCATCTTCCACTGCATCACTCTTCCTTTTTTCGCCTCTTTTGTCAACACTATCTTCATTATCGGGCTTTTTGGAGAAGCTTCAGACACTAAGCTGCTGTGACATTTTTCCGAGTGAACCCAACAGGCCATGCATCAAGAGAGACAATATGCTAACTCGCCATCTAGTGGTCAGGAGTGTAAATTGCAATCTGTCAAAATGACTGACGGCCTTCAGATTTTTCTGTCACCGTTTAAAAAAAACGGTCAATGACGGAAAATATTCGGTTAACGCGACCCCCTGGTCTCCACAGATAAAAACTGGGACGGGTACCCTTATATCCGACCCGACCCGGCCTACTTTTTTGGCACCCTTCGGTAGGGGTACTGATCTAACCGATCCGGACCAAAGAGGTGGAGCTAATACAAAGCAATACATTGATTTGTTGAAAAATCTCACTTCCCGCGTGACCAAGCGTAAAAACAAAGCTGGGGTGACTCCTTTTTTGTCATCTTCCAGAGGGGAATTCATACCCCCCTGGTCTCCCTTCCCAAGACCTCTCTCCCCCACTGCTCTACCTCACACACACACACGTAGGGTTTTGGGGAGGGTGCGTGTCAAGCGGGCGTGGTGAGGGGGAGCACCAAAGTGCCTTTGTTTGCCGCATCTAGAGACAGCCTGCTCCCCAGTTTTAACCACACTTAGACACCTAAACACATAAAATAACGACAGTTCACAACCACTTCTGAGAGGCGGGCCATATAGTGTGTGGAAGGAGGGGGGGGGTTGGGTGGTCATACTGCCTACGCGACCCCACTCCCGACATGACTTGGCACTACCTCTCAGTTTTAACTGGAAAACAACACACATCTTACACACAGTCATGAGCGGGGAGGGGGTCCTTTAACTCCTGACCATACAAACCTCAATTCCAATGAAGTTGGGATGTTGTGTATAATGTAAATACAATATAAACAAAATGCAATAATTTGTATGTCCTCTTCAATCTATATTCCACTTAATACACTAGAAAGATTAGGTATTTCATGTTAAATCTGATAAACTGGGAAAAAAGGAAATTTCCATGGGGAAGGATTCCAACCACAACCATTTTTGGCCAACAAAATACTCACTGTAATCCATGTCACCTGTGGTCCATACAACATTTTCCAGGGCCATAACTATGAGTATCAAAACTAGCTTTTGCTTGAACATATCTGCTGTCTAGGCAGGTCCTGTAGGCCCTGTGCAGCATTGACACCAGCAAAGCACCAGGACAAGATGGAGTATTGTGGAGGGTGCTGATATCACACACTTATCAGCTTACTGCAATATTCACAGGCAACATTGGTAGGCAGTTTATTTGCCTGCTAATTTCAACCATGTAACTGATTAACTTAGTTCAACATTTAACAGTCAGAATTGCTTCAATAAAGTACTATTTTCCTAGCGGATATTGACTGTCTTGAGTTAAAGCAGCTACAGAGAAAATAACCATGTTGTGCTAAAGAATGATTAACTGGGGACAAACCGAATGGTGAGACTCCCCCCCCCCCCCTGTCTTCCTGAGGTTACATAACTGCTAAATTCAAAGTGCACCCTGCACGTTCTGGAGAATGTAAACGCTCACTAACAGTACACATAGAAAGCCTCCTCTTAACAACGGTCACCATCCGCTCTCCCAAAGAGGCAGCTTGCTGTGCAAAAAGAGAAGCAATGAGCAGCAGGATGTGGTTTCCTGCAGTAGGACTGCTAGCTTGGCTATGCTGCCTTGGTCTGGGACCTGTTCAGGGGGAAAGGTGCTGGTTATACCTGTGGAAGGAAGCCACTGGCTCAGCATGAAGATACTGGTGAAGGAACTCAGCCGCAGGGGCCATCACGTTACCGTTCTGGTGCCTGAAATCAGCCTGTTGATCAAAGGCTCAGACAGCTACAAAACTGAGATCTACAAAGTGCCGTACACCCAAGCTGAGCTGGATGAAAATTTCAAAGACCTGAGAGAAGGAGTGTTCACAGAAGCCCCTGGAATCACAGACATGTTCGTCAATGTGCAGCGTGTGGTGAATTTCACTTCACTCCAGGTGGTGGGTTGCGAAGCTTTGCTGGACAACAAACCTTTAATGGAGCAACTGAGGGGAGAGGGGTTTGATGTCATGCTTACAGACCCCTTCTTTCCTTGCGGCTCAGTCCTGGCTAAACTCTTCTTGATTCCAACTGTTTATTTCATGCATGATCTTGTGTGTCGACTGGACCTTAAAGCTAACCAGTGTCCTTCTCCTCCTTCCTATGTTCCTATATCCTTCAGTGGTAATACAGACCGCATGACCTTCCCACAGAGAGTGAAAAACATGATGATGCATTTTGTGGAGTCCTACATGTGCAAAATAACCTATCAACACTTTGATGATCTGACCAGCAAGCGTTTTGGAAATGGCATGACTTATGCAGAACTTATAAGCCACGGAGCTATCTGGCTCCTCAGGTATGACTTTGTGCTTGAATGGCCCAGACCTCTCCTACCAAACATGGTTTTAATTGGTGGAATTAATTGTGCAAAGAAAGCTTCTCTGCCAGCGGTGAGTATGGAAACAAGGAGAATAAAGACACATCTAGATGAATTTTGTATTTTTAATTTGGTCAGATTAAAGAAAAACCCTTAAACTTTGTAAACGGTAACACTTTATATGAATACATGTGTTTAAGATTGATATAACACTGTCATAATCATGACATGACATCTGTCGTGAATATGAATGAATGCTTATGACAGTTGTAAAGTGTCAATCTTGTCACTTTTGATGCAAAGTTGACATTGTTTGTGATGTCTTTGTTATGACAACTTGACATTAACCAAGACAACATAACCTGTCCTGAACATGACATAGCAGACCTAGTCAGGGCTGGACCGGGACAAAAAATTGGCCAAGGCATTTTGGACCAAGACTGGTGCACCAGGTTTCAATGGAAAGACGATGAAGCCTCTGAATGAAAACAAGTGCTTGTACACTCTCTTGGTGTGTATATGTACTTGTACTTGTCTAATGAACTTAAACCTAAACCTTCCCCCCACCATCCAAAGACGTACGTTAAGTAAACAGGTCTCCCTTGAAAAAGAGACGTTGTGTCTCAGTGGGACTTACCTCTATAAATATAGGTTAAATAAAAGAAATAAATAACAACCATCCTCCCAGTCCTGTTATTATATACAGTAGCCTACTAAGTGGTCTGAAAAGGATGACAAAAAGCTACAATATAATCAGCAGGCTGTTATAATGGTGTTGTGATTGATTGACAGCTGTGGCCCAAGAGGTGCATTGGCCCTCACAGCTGTAATTGGTCCAGCCCACAATCACTCATGACTAATGGGCTGACCTACCAGTTTTGTACCAATAAGTATCATGACTTATACCACTGAGTACCAAAGCTACCATATTAGCAAAAAAAAAAAAAAAGGCCCAGGCCGACCCAAAATCACTATCGGCCCACTGGGAAAATGCCTGGTATGCCCAATGGCCATCGGTTCCTAAGGACATACATCGCAAGCTGAGAACATTTGAACTCTGCGACTGATTCACACAATTTGAGTTGGGGCTGCGAACAACGATTGAAAATATTGCACAGTGTATCCTAGGCTTTATTCTCTCCTCCCACTCGACATGCATGAAATAATGTGCATATCTCATACTTGTGCATAAGGAAACTCCAGAGGAAGCTCGCATCCTCCAGTGAATTTATTGTTTTGGTTGCAGTAAATGGCTGTGAATCAGTTAAATGACATTTTCTAACACTTCATTCATAAACCGGTAGCTTACTGTAACTACAGTTATGTACACAGATGCACAGTTATGATGTGTTATGATGTTATAGGCGACATTACAACATGACAACTTAATAAAGTATTTAACCGGCCACTGCGAGTGGAATTGACGTAAAGCTTGGTCGCACTACAGAGTAAATATCACTATGTATTATATACAGTATAGGGAGGAGGACGTAGTAAGACCAGCAGAGGTAGCGCCAGCAGCTGAGGACATATAACATGCTATGAGGAAGAAAGTGATTGGAAAAAATGCCTGTCTAGGCAGACTTCCAGTCCACATTCAGACTGAGGCTGTCCAGCTGCTCTCTACCTTCAGTACAATCCACCGAGATTTACACAAACTATTCCTTCTTTGGTCTCTCCTGCATTTAAGTTTCTCTTCTCCTCCTCAGTTTTGATCCTTTCAGGCCGCTTTGCCATGCAGTTCTGTTTACCAGTGCTGCCTTGCACGTGCTAGGAGATGGTGCTCCTCATTAGAAAACGCTGTTAGTGGCTGACTGTAAACTGGAACTTCTATAGAATGAACTCCATTGGCCGAAAAGAGCGTCACAACAGCATTAAAACCTAAAATTAAAAAGGCCTGGATTCATGCATATGCACAATCAATGAGTGAATGATTATTTTCATAGAATTACTTATTTTACCACATATTATACTGTGTAGAAAGCATTTTTCTTAGAGAGATTAAAATAAAATCAAGTACAGGGCCTTTAAGCAGCAAACTCCTCCTATCCGCCCGTCATCACTTTTTTTTTCACATTTAATTTATCCACCCATATTAATATTTCGCCATACACAGCCTTACCTAAAATTAAGTATTAAAACGTGGATAAAAAGGAGCATTTCTCCCAGGCCATCACCTCACGGTAAGGAACGAACCCTCAGAAACTGCTCAAACCCTTTGAATGTGCTTAACACACTTCTGCAGTTCGGTGTGGGTGGATTTTTCTTCCAAAAACAAGGTGGTTTGAACTTGATTTTTTTTTTTCCTAGCTGGGGAGGAAGGATTTTCATTTCACAAAAATCCGGCCACACATACAAGTCTATTTGCCCTCATCAAGTCAGGCTATCTGGGCTCATTAATGCTGTTGCTTCCATTAATAGTGCAGTTAAACTAATATTTAATATTTGGAGAAACGGTGGTGTGCGTTTGGCCGCAGGCATTTTTGTGCAGACATATAACATCGGCTGTGCTCCACAGCCTCCTGTCATCAGCTTACAAGGCCAGTACGACTGGAGAGACGTGTCACACTTTTGTCCCGTCACGAATGTAATCTGCCTCTAGTCATCATCGGACAGTTTTAGTGCTGTGCTGCTTCTCAGGCGGCGATTGGATGATCTCGGTGCCGTTTCAACAGAACACCAGCTGCTTTGCAAATGCGAGGCAACATGCCCGCTGTCATCTCCAAACACTCATCCAGGTTCAGGCCGCCCAGCATATCAAAATTTACCACAAAGTCACAAAAATTCAAAACAAATGTAATCCAGCGAGTGGGTTGAACACAGAGCAGTTGGTTGCTAGACAATGCAACATCTGTTTATGCTGGCACAGGGATATTCTTTTGCTGCTGTCTACCAGATCTATGTGTGGGTTACAGTCTCACTTATCCTACACCTGGTTTACAGTGCATCCTCATAGGCTTGTTATATTAGATTTAGCTCCTTTTCTACCTGCCACTGTGGCTAGCAATATCTGCCATCGCCAGTGTGGGAAGAGGATGCCCAACAAGTAATGTCCTTTCTTACCTGCTTCAGAAGCTGTACCAAAAACTACGTAAATTTTTACCATATCTGTTTCAGATGCAAAATATCTAACAAAACCAGAGAAGCCTAAACAATAACCTGGGGAGATTGAGAAAGCTTCACATGGCTGTACAGATTTTAATTACTGATTTTTCAAGTGAACACTGAAATATAACATTCGTGTCCAAAACATGGACATAACACAGTTACACATACATCCCATCTGATTACTGCTAACTAAGCCCATGGTAATGGTTGTATTTTTCATATGGATATGAACCATAGGAGGTAGTTAAGTACCAGTCAATTCAGGGGTGGGAAAGCATTTGATTTAAAAGATGATAAATGACTGCACTTACTCCTTGAACGGCTACGAAGCAGGGTGTTTCTTGGACTTCTTGGTCCTCTTTTTTTTTCTGCTTCTTTTCCTGCTCTTCTTCTGAGGATGATGAGAAGCTGGACTCTGAGAAGGGACAGGGAGACGTTGAAGTCAAAGAGAGTTCCAGGGCAGTCTTTCCAGAGCCTGTGAGAAGTGGGGTTGGGGGTAGATGGACAAGTATAGAGGTATATCAAGAAACAAAGCTCAAAAACCCCCCGATAGTCATCCTCAAATTAATTCATACCCTCCAATGAAAGACAAGGTTATTCACAATAGTTATCCAAATAACAAGAAACTGATCAAATGTAATAATAAATGAAAAATGACTAAATTGTACCGTACCATCTTCTACCAAAACAAATACATCTAAGACAAATTAGAGCACTTTACTGATGAACATTGGACCAAATTACCTGTCAATAGGTGCAGAACCCTCATTGAACGTTACAGAAAACCCTTGACCAACAACTAACATCTGGACCACATGTGGGCCATCAGAGACTTACCATAATCAAAGCCAGAGAGGCAACTGACATCTGGACCACTTCTAACCCATACAACATTTGCCAGGGCCATTGCTGACTCATAAGTGCCAAAAGTGGCTTACAGATGTGTACATAAAAAAATTCCCCTTTCTGCCGACTGCCAGCCACTTACCAGCGACTTGTCTGCTTTTTCAATCGCACAGAGAAACGCCTGTGTTCCAATGGGGAATGTCAGAGCATAAATAAACACCCGAAGCAAGGACGTTTCCACATGCCAAGTTTGGACACCGCGCGTGATGACGTATTTGCAGGACAAATCGTTCAGCCAGTGATAGTGCAGTAATACTGCACTATTACTGCACCACTTCTGGCAGAAAAAGGAGGAACTTTTTCATGCCCACATCTGTAGATTCTGCTCAAACATTTCTGCCATCTAGGCAGGTACTGTAGGCCCTGTGCAGCACTGACACCAGCAAAGCACCAGGACAAGATATTGGGGAGGGTGCTGATATCACACACTCATCAGCTTGCTGCAATATTCATAGGCAGTATTGGTAGGCAGTATATATCTGCCATGACTTGCAAGTAACTGATTGATTTAGTTCAACATTTTACAGTCAGAAATACTTCAATAAAGCACTATCTTCCTAGTTGATATTGATTGTTTTGAGTTAAAGCAGCTACAGAAAAGCTAAAGAATGATTAACTGGGGACAAACTGAATGGTGAGACTTCCCCCTGTCTTCCTGAGGTTATATAACAGCTTAACTCAAAGTGCACCCTGCATGTTCTGAAGAATCTAAACACTCAGTCACACATAAAAAGCCTCCTCTCAACAACGGTCACCATCCGCTCTCCCAACAAGGCAGCTCGCAGCGCAGAGAGAAGCAATGAGCAGCGGGGTGTGGTTTCCTGCAGTAGGACTGCTAGCTTGGTTATGCTGCCTCAGTCTGGGACCCGTTCAAGGGGAGAAGGTGCTGGTTATGCCTGTGGATGGAAGCCACTGGCTCAGCATGAAGATACTGGTGAAGGAACTCAGCCGCAGGGGCCATCACGTTACCGTTCTGGTGCCTGAAAGCAGCCTGTTGATCAAAGGCTCAGACAGCTACAAGACTGAGATTTACAAAGTGCCGTACACCCAAGCTGAGCTGGATGAAAATTTCAAAGACCTGAGAGAAGGAGTGTTCACAGAAGCCCCTGGAATCACAGACATGTTCGTCAATGTGCAGCGTTTGGTAAACTTCACTTCATTTCAGGTGCTCGGTTGTGAAGCTTTGCTGGACAACAAACCTTTAATGGAGCAACTGAGGGGAGAGGGGTTTGATGTCATGCTTACAGACCCCTTCTTTCCTTGCGGCTCAGTCCTGGCTAAACTCTTCTTGATTCCAACTGTTTATTTCATGCATGATCTTGTGTGTCGACTGGACCTTAAAGCTAACCAGTGTCCTTCTCCTCCTTCCTATGTTCCTATATCCTTCAGTGGTAATACAGACCGCATGACCTTCCCACAGAGAGTGAAAAACATGATGATGCATTTTGTGGAGTCCTACATGTGCAAAATAACCTATCAACACTTTGATGATCTGACCAGCAAGCGTTTTGGAAATGGCATGACTTATGCAGAACTTATAAGCCACGGAGCTATCTGGCTCCTCAGGTATGACTTTGTGCTTGAATGGCCCAGACCTCTCCTACCAAACATGGTTTTAATTGGTGGAATTAATTGTGCAAAGAAAGCTTCTCTGCCAGCGGTGAGTATGG
This sequence comes from Atherinomorus stipes, assembly GCA_023101725.1. Classification (NCBI taxonomy): domain Eukaryota; kingdom Metazoa; phylum Chordata; class Actinopteri; order Atheriniformes; family Atherinidae; genus Atherinomorus; species Atherinomorus stipes. Next base: position 5,679 of record JALJCO010010690.1, on the reverse strand, counting down.
AAACAAGGAGAATAAAGACACATCTAGATGAATTTTGTATTTTTAATTTGGTCAGATTAAAGAAAAAACCCTTAAACTTTGTAAACGGTAACACTTTATATGAATACATGTGTTTAAGATTGATATAACACTGTCATAATCATGACATGACATCTGTCGTGAATATGAATGAATGCTTATGACAGTTGTAAAGTGTCAATCTTGTCACTTTTGATGCAAAGTTGACATTGTTTGTGATGTCTTTGTTATGACAACTTGACATTAACCAAGACAACATAACCTGTCCTGAACATGACATAGCAGACCTAGTCAGGGCTGGACCGGGACAAAAAAATTGGCCAAGGCATTTTGGACCAAGACTGGTGCACCAGGTTTCAATGGAAAGACGATGAAGCCTCTGAATGAAAACAAGTGCTTGTACACTCTCTTGGTGTGTATATGTACTTGTACTTGTCTAATGAACTTAAACCTAAACCTTCCCCCACCATCCAAAGACGTACGTTAAGTAAACAGGTCTCCCTTGAAAAAGAGACGTTGTGTCTCAGTGGGACTTACCTCTATAAATATAGGTTAAATAAAAGAAATAAATAACAACCATCCTCCCAGTCCTGTTATTATATACAGTAGCCTACTAAGTGGTCTGAAAAGGATGACAAAAAGCTACAATATAATCAGCAGGCTGTTATAATGGTGTTGTGATTGATTGACAGCTGTGGCCCAAGAGGTGCATTGGCCCTCACAGCTGTAATTGGTCAACCCACAATCACTCATGACTAATGGGCTGACCTACCAGTTTTGTACCAATAAGTATCATGACTTATACCACTGAGTACCAAAGCTACCATATTAGCAAAAAAAAAAAAAAAAAAAAGGCCCAGGCCGACCCAAAATCACTATCGGCCCACTGGGAAAATGCCTGGTGTGCCCAATGGCCATCGGTTCCTAAGGACATACATCGCAAGCTGAGAACATTTGAACTCTGCGACTGATTCACACAATTTGAGTTGGGGCTGCGAACAACGATTGAAAATATTGCACAGTGTATCCTAGGCTTTATTCTCTCCTCCCACTCGACATGCATGAAATAATGTGCATATCTCATACTTGTGCATAAGGAAACTCCAGAGGAGGCTCGCATCCTCCAGTGAATTTATTGTTTTGGTTGCAGTAAATGGCTGTGAATCAGTTAAATGACATTTTCTAACACTTCATTCATAAACCGGTAGCTTACTGTAACTACAGTTATGTACACAGATGCACAGTTATGATGTGTTATGATGTTATAGGCGACATTACAACATGACAACTTAATAAAGTATTTAACCGGCCACTGCGAGTGGAATTGACGTAAAGCTTGGTCGCACTACAGAGTAAATATCACTATGTATTATATACAGTATAGGGAGGAGGACGTAGTAAGACCAGCAGAGGTAGCGCCAGCAGCTGAGGACATATAACATGCTATGAGGAAGAAAGTGATTGGAAAAAATGCCTGTCTAGGCAGACTTCCAGTCCACATTCAGACTGAGGCTGTCCAGCTGCTCTCTACCTTCAGTACAATCCACCGAGATTTACACAAACTATTCCTTCTTTGGTCTCTCCTGCATTTAAGTTTCTCTTCTCCTCCTCAGTTTTGATCCTTTCAGGCCGCTTTGCCATGCAGTTCTGTTTACCAGTGCTGCCTTGCACGTGCTAGGAGATGGTGCTCCTCATTAGAAAACGCTGTTAGTGGCTGACTGTAAACTGGAACTTCTATAGAATGAACTCCATTGGCCGAAAGAGCGTCACAACAGCATTAAAACCTAAAATTAAAAAGGCCTGGATTCATGCATATGCACAATCAATGAGTGAATGATTATTTTCATAGAATTACTTATTTTACCACATATTATACTGTGTAGAAAGCATTTTTTCTTAGAGAGATTAAAATAAAATCAAGTACAGGGCCTTTAAGCAGCAAACTCCTCCTATCCGCCCGTCATCACTTTTTTCACATTTAATTTATCCACCCATATTAATATTTCGCCATACACAGCCTTACCTAAAATTAAGTATTAAAACGTGGATAAAAAGGAGCATTTCTCCCAGGCCATCACCTCACGGTAAGGAACGAACCCTCAGAAACTGCTCAAACCCTTTGAATGTGCTTAACACACTTCTGCAGTTCGGTGTGGGTGGATTTTCTTCCAAAAACAAGGTGGTTTGAACTTGATTTTTTTTTCCTAGCTGGGGAGGAAGGATTTTCATTTCACAAAAATCCGGCCACACATACAAGTCTATTTGCCCTCATCAAGTCAGGCTATCTGGGCTCATTAATGCTGTTGCTTCCATTAATAGTGCAGTTAAACTAATATTTAATATTTGGAGAAACGGTGGTGTGCGTTTGGCCGCAGGCATTTTTGTGCAGACATATAACATCCGGCTGTGCTCCACAGCCTCCTGTCATCAGCTTACAAGGCCAGTACGACTGGAGAGACGTGTCACACTTTTGTCCCGTCACGAATGTAATCTGCCTCTAGTCATCATCGGACAGTTTTAGTGCTGTGCTGCTTCTCAGGCGGCGATTGGATGATCTCGGTGCCGTTTCAACAGAACACCAGCTGCTTTGCAAATGCGAGGCAACATGCCCGCTGTCATCTCCAAACACTCATCCAGGTTCAGGCCGCCCAGCATATCAAAATTTACCACAAAGTCACAAAAATTCAAAACAAATGTAATCCAGCGAGTGGGTTGAACACAGAGCAGTTGGTTGCTAGACAATGCAACATCTGTTTATGCTGGCACAGGGATATTCTTTTGCTGCTGTCTACCAGATCTATGTGTGGGTTACAGTCTCACTTATCCTACACCTGGTTTACAGTGCATCCTCATAGGCTTGTTATATTAGATTTAGCTCCTTTTCTACCTGCCACTGTGGCTAGCAATATCTGCCATCGCCAGTGTGGGAAGAGGATGCCCAACAAGTAATGTCCTTTCTTACCTGCTTCAGAAGCTGTACCAAAAACTACGTAAATTTTTACCATATCTGTTTCAGATGCAAAATATCTAACAAAACCAGAGAAGCCTAAACAATAACCTGGGGGAGATTGAGAAAGCTTCACATGGCTGTACAGATTTTAATTACTGATTTTCAAGTGAACACTGAAATATAACATTCGTGTCCAAAACATGGACATAACACAGTTACACATACATCCCATCTGATTACTGCTAACTAAGCCCATGGTAATGGTTGTATTTTTCATATGGATATGAACCATAGGAGGTAGTTAAGTACCAGTCAATTCAGGGGTGGGAAAGCATTTGATTTAAAAGATGATAAATGACTGCACTTACTCCTTGAACGGCTACGAAGCAGGGTGTTTCTTGGACTTCTTGGTCCTCTCTTTTTTTTCTGCTTCTTTTCCTGCTCTTCTTCTGAGGATGGTGAGAAGCTGGACTCTGAGAAGGGACAGGGAGACGTTGAAGTCAAAGAGAGTTCCAGGGCAGTCTTTCCAGAGCCTGTGAGAAGTGGGGTTGGGGGTAGATGGACAAGTATAGAGGTATATCAAGAAACAAAGCTCAAAAACCCCCCGATAGTCATCCTCAAATTAATTCATACCCTCCAATGAAAGACAAGGTTATTCACAATAGTTATCCAAATAACAAGAAACTGATCAAATGTAATAATAAATGAAAAATGACTAAATTGTACCGTACCATCTTCTACCAAAACAAATACATCTAAGACAAATTAGAGCACTTTACTGATGAACATTGGACCAAATTACCTGTCAATAGGTGCAGAACCCTCATTGAACGTTACAGAAAACCCTTGACCAACAACTAACATCTGGACCACATGTGGGCCATCAGAGACTTACCATAATCAAAGCCAGAGAGGCAACTGACATCTGGACCACTTCTAACCCATGGTCAACATTTGCCAGAGCCATTGCTGACTCATAAGTGCCAAAAGTGGCTTACAGATGTGTACATAAAAAAATTCCCCTTTCTGCCCGACTGCCAGCCACTTACCAGCGACTTGTCTGCTTTTTCAATCGCACAGAGAAACGCCTGTGTTCCAATGGGGAAAATTTCAGAGCATAAATAAACACCGAGCAAGACGTTTCCACATGCCAAGTTTGGACACTGCGCGTGATGACGTATTGCAGGACAAATCGTTCAGCCAGTGATAGTGCAGTAATGCTGCACTATTACTGCACCTCTGGCAGAAAAAGGAGGAACTTTTTCATGCCCACATCTGTAGATTCTGCTCAAACATTTCTGCCATCTAGGCAGGTACTGTGAGCCCTGTCACAATACTGACACCAGCAAAGCACCAGGACAAGATATTGGGGGAGGGTGCTGATATCACACACTCATCCAGCTTGCTGCAATATTCATAGGCAGTATTGGTAGGCAGTATATATCTGCCCAAATCCTGACTTGCAAGTAACTGATTGATTTAGTTCAGCTTGTTTACAGTCAGAAATACTTCAATAAAGCACTATCTTCCTAGTTGATATTGATTGTTTTGAGTTAAAGCAGCTACAGAAAAGCTAAAGAATGATTAACTGGGGACAAACTGAATGGTGAGACTTCCCCCTGTCTTCTGAGGTTATATAACAGCTTAACTCAAAGTGCACCCTGCATGTTCTGAAGAATCTAAACACTCAGTCACGCAAAAAGCCTCCTCTCAACAACGGTCACCATCCGCTCTCCCAACAAGGCAGCTCGCAGCGCAGAGAGAAGCAATGAGCAGCGGGGTGTGGTTTCCTGCAGTAGGACTGCTAGCTTGGTTATCTGCTGCCTCAGTCTGGGACCCGTTCAAGGGGAGAAGGTGCTGGTTATGCCTGTGGATGGAAGCCACTGGCTCAGCATGAAGATACTGGTGAAGGAACTCGAGCCTTGTAGGGGCCATCACGTTACCGTTCTGGTGCCTGAAAGCAGCCTGTTGATCAAAGGCTCAGACAGCTACAAGACTGAGATTTACAAAGTGCCGTACACCCAAGCTGAGCTGGATGAAAATTTCAAAGACCTGAGAGAAGGAGTGTTCACAGAAGCCCCTGGAATCACAGACATGTTCGTCAATGTGCAGCGTTTGGTAAACTTCACTTCATTTCAGGTGCTCGGTTATGAAACTTTGCTGGACAACAAACCTTTAATGGAGCAACTGAGGACAGAGGGGTTTGATGTCATGCTTGCAGACCCCTTCCTTCCTTGCGGCTCCAGTCCTGGCTAAAATCTTCTCGATTCCAGCTGTTTATTTCCTGCGTGGACTTCCATGTCAGCTGGACCTTAAAGCTAACCAGTGTCCTTCTCCTCCTTCCTATGTTCCTATATCCTTCAGTGGTAATACAGACCGCATGACCTTCCCACAGAGAGTGAAAAACATGATGATGGATTTTACGGAGTCCTACATGTGCAAAATAATGTATCAACACTTTGATGATCTGACCAGCAAGCGTTTTGGAAACGGCATGACTTATACAGAACTTATAAGCCACGGAGCTATCTGGCTTCTCAGATACGACTTTGTGTTTGATTGGCCCAGACCTCTCCTGCCAAACATGGTCTTAATTGGTGGAATTAACTGTGCAAAGAAAGCTCCTCTGCCAGCAGTGAGTATAGAAACAAGTGAAACAAACACATCTGAATAGAATTCTGTATTTTTAGTTTGGTCAGATTAAAGCGAAC
>JALJCO010010688.1:0-12039 GCA_023101725.1 Atherinomorus stipes | reverse complement strand
AATCCCTGAAGCAGCTGGAAAAGAAAAAGTGATGGAGGAAAAAGTTCCAGACAGGGTGTCTGTTATTGTATCTGAAGCAAGACGCTTCAGATTTTACCTGAATCTCAAACTCCATAGTGAAGAAGCTACCTGAATATCTACAGCAGATATCTTTAAAGAGAATAGTGGATTCATAATTCAGATGTCGATATCTGCAATGTGAGTTGATATCTTCAACTTAATTACGACTGTCTGTAATGAAAAACATGGTGCACATGAACGGGGGAAAGAAACGTCATTTGTCCCAGCAAAAATGAAGGTGTGGATATCTGCAGGTACAGTCGTGCACAGGAACAATGACATAGTCCATATCTGTAATGTTAATTTTGAATAGAAAGAATTAAATTACAGATATCTGAAACAGAAGGGGTGTGCAAAGCAGCCGGTATTTGCATTTGTTTGAGTAAATTTACTGCAAAAACTCAAATCTTACCAAGTAGATTTTCTCATTTCTAGACAAAATATCTCATCACACTCAAAATAAGACAAATTTACTTGAAGAGAAACATTTTAGTCAGATATAAGATCTTATTTCAAGATTTTTTTTTGCATGTATAAGTGAAAAAAATCTGACAGTGGGACAAACAAAATTTTCTTGATGTCTTGAAATAAGATGCATCGTCTTAAAACAAGATCGACCGGGCTGATGTCGTCTCCTGTAGCCGCAGAGTTAGCTAACGCTAGTTCTAGCTGCTGTTTACCCTCAATGAGCCGTGGTATGCGGTGACAGCTGAATATATGTCCATGCTGGTGGTATTTATACAGATTATAACTCTGACAGAAGGAATAACGGACAGATAATCTGCAACAGTTTCAGAAACACGGAGCTGATGGAGCATCAATGACAGCTGATGATGAAGCAGACACGGTTAACAGCAGATACGTGGAAATAAAGGAAATGCTGCTTTTTCTTCTGAACTGACAGACGAAACGCCGCTTTGGCGTAACGCCGCCATTACGCTGCCTATTTTGTCCCATTTTGAAGTCACAAAATAGCCCTTACCACCTGGTTTAGAGGGCGACTAAGATGGGGGGTAAGATAGGAACTGGCTCTTGATGTCATGGCTTTAAACATTATATTGTGCAGCCCTCCCCATAGAATATTAGGGATGCACAATATAATCGGTATCGGCCTAAAACTGGGTATCGGCCGCCCCCACCGATATTTAACCAATATTTAACCAATCACACCGCTGTTTCTAAAGTCTAAAAGAGCCCCACCTCCCTTTAAAACGTCTAAAGATAGAGGTTGTGTTACGAAATCTTGCAAGAATTCACGAAAATTTTGCAATATTTTCATATGCTGATATCATATTGACATTTAAAAAACATGGTCTCGATCTATTTAACTAAGAAATCTCACGATACTTCATCATTCTGTTATGAAATCTCACGAGAATTCACAAAAATTTCACAATATTCTCATATGCTAATTTCATATTGACATTTAAAAATGCGGTATTGATCAATTTTACGAATGAAATCTTGTGATATTTCATCATTTTGTTACGAATTTTGTGAGAATACACGAAAATTTCACAATATTCTCATATGCTGATATCATATTGACATTTAAAAATGCGGTATCGATCTATTTTACTTACAAAATCTCCTGAGAATTCACAAAATATTGCGAGAGTTTGTAACAGAACGATCAAATCTCGCGAGATTTTGTGAGTAAAAATAGATTGATACTGTGTATTTAAATATCGATTTGACATCGGCATATGAAAATATGACAATATTTCAGTATAGCGATATTTTTTTCGGAAACGGATAACAAAAGTACAATTTGCAATGACTGCTTGTTTTTATAGCTTTAATATCGGCATTGGTTATCAGTCACATGAATTCTAAAATATCGTCATATCGGATATCACTCAAAATTCCAATATCGTGCATCCCTAATGATCTTTTCTTTCCTGGGACCATCATCAGAAGCTGCAGAGACACGAACTCAAACGGAGGTCAGGATGGCCCACACGTGGAAACGAGAGGAGAGACGAATAAAGGAGTGCCAAGAAGACAGTGGGTCCAAGGAGACAGTTTGACTGGTCTCCCGAAGAGATGTGCTGGCACGCCGACGATCACAGACAGCCGTCAAATGTTAAGTGACTCTGAATAGAAGCGAGAGGACGGGACCACGAGCGCGCTGGAGCAGAGCGGGGCTAGCGAGCGGTGCTAGCCACGTGCTAACCGCTAGCCACGTGCTCCTCACCCAGGCCCGCATGAATTATTACATTTCATTCTCTTATCTTTCATCATGCTTCATTACAGGCAGACAATCGAGCTGGAAGAGAAGCACAGTGCTCAGGGGCCCCCCCCAGATGCCCTCGGAGAAAGAGAGGGACGGAGAATCCCTGCATTCTCCGCTGAAAAGGATGGAGGAGGATGGACAAAACCACATTGTCTGTGGATTTAAAAAGGAGGCTTATGGCTGCGATGAAAAAAGAAACGTGCTTTAAGAAGACGAGAAGAATGAATCTGCCTGCTGATACACACTCAAAGAGATGTACGCTCGCAGGAGGAGAGGCCTGAAAGGAGGGAATCTCAGCCTAATGACGCTCCAGGGTTGGAAAAATAACGGACAGCAGCACAATAGGACGCCGCAAACAGCCGCAATCTGCCCGAAGACAGAAACTTAAAAGAAGTGTGACCGAATACATACAGACATACTGTCTATTCACAGCGGAGGGGGGACACGGACAAGCATGAAAGCGGACACGAAAGCTGAGGTCCTCCGGAGAAACGGCAGAGAACAGGGGGACAGGGACGGGGACGGGGACAGGGACGGGGAGACATGTGGGAAACAATCACGAGGACACGGACACGCTCAGTGTGAGACATCTCACCTCCACTTACAGGAAACGTGCTGGACAGACTGACCAGCCGAGTGTCTCAGCCCGGGGACGGGGACAGGGACGGGGACGGGGACAGGGACGGGGACAGGGACAGGGACGGGGACAGGGACAGGGACAGGGACGGGGAGAATGTGGGAAACAATCACGAGGACACGGACACGCTCAGTGTGAGACATCTCACCTCCACTTACAGGAAACGTGCTGGACAGACTGACCAGCCGAGTGTCTCAGCCCAGGGACAGGGACGGGGACAGGGGACGGGGACAGGGACAGGGACGGGGACAGGGACGGGGAGAATGTGGAAAACAATCACGAGGACACGGACACGCTCACCGCCGAGACATCTCACCTCCACCGGACGGGGACAGGGACAGGCGACGGGACAGGGACAGGGACGGGGACAGGGACAGGGACAGGGACGGGGACGGGGACAGGGACGGGGACAGGGACAGGGACAGGGACAGGGACAGGGACGGGGACAGGGACAGGGACGGGGACAGGGACGGGGAGAATGTGGGAAACAATCACGAGGACACGGACACGCTCAGTGTGAGACACACCTCCACTTACAGGAAACGTGCTGGACAGACTGACCAGCCGAGTGTCTCAGCCCAGGGACGGGGACAGGGACGGGGACGGGGACAGGGACGGGGACAGGGACAGGGACGGGGACAGGGACGGGGAGAATGTGGGAAACAATCACGAGGACACGGACACGCTCACCAGCCGAGTGTCTCAGCCCAGGGACGGGGACGGGGACAGGGACGGGGACAGGGACAGGGACGGGGACAGGGACAGGGACGGGGAGAATGTGGGAAACAATCACGAGGACACGGACACGCTCACCAGCCGAGTGTCTCAGCCCAGGGACGGGGACAGGGACGGGGACGGGGACAGGGACGGGGACAGGGACGGGGAGAATGTGGGAAACAGATCACGAGGACACGGACACGCCACCAGCCAGGGTCTCAGCCCAGGGACGGGGACGGGGACAGGGACAGGGACAGGGACGGGGACAGGGACGGGGACAGGGACAGGGACAGGGACGGGGGAAACAGGGATCACGAGGACACGGACACGGACGGGGTGGGACAGGTCACCTCCCTTACAGGAAACGTGCTGGACAGGACCAGCCGAGGGACCAGCCCGGGGACAGGGACGGGGACAGGGACGTGGACAGGGACGGGGACAGGGACGGGGACAGGGACGTGGACAGGGACAGGGACGGGGAGAAGGGGAAACAACCGAGGACACGGACACGCTCAGTGTAGACATCTCACCTCCACTTACAGGAAACGTGCTGGACAGACTGACCAGCCGAGTGTCTCAGCCCGGGGACGGGGACAGGGACAGGGACAGGGACGGGGACGAGCCCCGGAGCCCGATCACATTCTGGATCCAGGAACGATCTGAAGGATTCATCAGCGTGAGATCGGACACATTTTGGAGTTTTTGCATCGAACAAAAGGCCCGAGTGTTTGGGTGCAGTACTCGAGTTGAAGGGGGTGATTTTGATCAGCCACCCCCCCCTGAAATGAATACGATCAAAATCACCCCCCCTGTAAAACTTCCATCCTCCATCTCCTCCTTTTTACAGTAAACACTGGAAATATAACCAAAACTCATAAACTGTTCCATTATCAGAAATACGGATGATGATGCAACATGATTGGTTGATGCTCGATGCCAGAGGGAGCTGCACAAGCTGCAGCGGAGGACATGTTTAAGGGTTAACGGCCGAACGAGCGGCTGGACAACGACATGTCAGAGTATTTCAAACACACAATCACAGCTGAGCCACGACTCAGAATCTCCATCATGACTGCCATCAATCTATAAAAAAGTCAATAAACTCGCCACACGTTGCACAATAACAACACAGCTGGTTTGTCCAGCTCGCCGTGTAGCCTCTAAGCTAGCTGAGATTCCTGCTAAGTCGCTGAAACACAGGAGTCGTCATTCAGACACGTTAGATTCAGAATCATGATCCTGCAAACGTAGAACAGATATTTACTGTTCACATCAGACGGGTTTGTCTGAAATATTTTACCAGGAATAAGAATTATTCTGTCCAGCAGGATCGCTGCAAACCGGCAGATATCTGCTCAGAACGTTACTTCTACACGTCCGATTTCAAATGTTCTAACTGTAGGGGGGGGGGGGGGGGGGGGCTGGTGTCTGAGATGAGAAGTGACAGTGGTTTAGAAGCAGCATGTGGAAGCAGCAGCTCACTTTCCACAATCACAACATCTCTGTGAGAAAAGCTGAAAGTGGGATTGTGAACACAGAAGCTGTGAAATGAAACATGTTTCGCATCAGACATGAAGTTCTGGTGGGGAACTGGTATCCAGACAGAAACCAGTTCCATCATGGCATCTGGTGGGGGACCCCTGAGCACTGCTGGTGACCAGGTCTGACTTTAACATGCTTGTAGTTCATCAGGGATTTTTCTCCTGAAGCTTTTTAGTCAAATCTTTGGCTCATAGACGATCAGAAACTGCTTTAGAGACGATTTTAGACCAAAGTACACAAAGATAACATGGAGCTGAAATCATTTGGGCCCCCCCCCAGTTTAAAAGTCCCCCCCTGCTTCATGCGGTTATATTGTTTTCACCAATGGGACTCATCAGACAACAAAAATAAGTGAAGATGTTAGCGAAGATTCTGACATTCAAGTCAGATTACAGAGAATCTCCAATGAGGGGACATAAGGGGACATGAGGGGACATTAGGGGACATGAGGGGACATGAGCTGCTGGTGGACGTCTGTGCTCCCCGAGTCGTTCTCCCGTTTACCACCGAATCGTTTCTAATGTACACAGAAACATTCGGATCCACGGAGAGAAAGGTGTCATGGTGGGACTGGACGGCGCGTCCCTGCACACCAAGCCCACGCGTGATCTACGCGTCCTATTCTGTCCTGCATGCGTGTTTTTAGTGCGTGCGTGTGCAGAGAGGTGAGCTCCTGAACACACTCCTCTTGTCACTTGCCGTTGGCTGCATAACACAGACATTTTCCATTCTGTCAGCACGAGCAGCGAGCACACTGGCTCCTTCTAAACTGCGCCGCCACTTCATTAAATGACTTCAGCCTCTTGGCAGAGTCAGTGGGAAAAGTCGATATTAACTGTGTGTGAGATCCACGGGGCACCAACAAAGGCCATAGTTGTTCCTCCGTGTCGGTGCTGCTGGGGGAAACTCTGCAGCCTATCTGGGTACCCCCCCACACCGGGCCCTCTGCCCCGTTTGTCTCACACATGCTCCTGATTCTCTTATCCACGCTCCCGATCTCACATGCACGGATACTTAACAAACATGCACTCCGGAGCAACCGCGACCCCCAAAAGATACTTTGGTGTTCATGATCATCATAATCAGTCAGTCATTTTCTGTACCGCTTACCCAGTTCAGGGTCGCAAGGGTTGCTGGAGCCTACCCCAGGTATTATCAGGCGGGAGGCGGGTACACCTGGACAGGAAACCAGTCTGTCACATATATATATATATATATATATATATAGTGTGTGTGTGTGTGTGTGTGTGTATATATATATATATATATACATACACACACACACATATATATATATAGTATATATATGTGTGTGTGTGTGTGTATATATATATATATATATATATATATATATATATATATATATATATATATATATATATATATACACTGAACAAGGTGAAATAGTGAAGCAGCAGTGACATTCAGGTTACCTGATCTGATCTGAATGTCACTGCTGCTTCACTATTTCACCTGTTCAGTGTATATACACTCACAAACAGTACGGGATATTCAACTTTCTGTTATAATTTAAGGAAAATGTCAAATTAAATATTTAGCCATTGAACAGTGCACATTGTGCAATGAAAAGTTCAGAGAAAGTGTAATTCAGTTCACCTGGAAAGGTTGAAGTGGATTTCAGGTTCATTCTGACATCATTCAACAAGCTAAATATCACTAACTTTTTGTGTATAGATACATATATATTGTATATATATATATATACACACACACACGCATATATACATATATCTATATATATATATATATATATATATATATATATATATATATATATATATATACATATATATATATATACATATATATATATATGTATATATATATATATATATGTATATTGTATATATTATGGATGCACGAATTTTGGCCGATATTCGATATGCCGATGTTTTAAAAACTCATGTGGCCAAGGGCCGATATCAATACCAATATTAAAGCTATCATTACAAACCAATCATTACATATAGCAATTTGAAATCTCACAAGAATTCACAAAAATTTTGCAATAACTTCATATGCTAATATCATATTAACATTTTAAAACGCATTATCGATCTATTTTCCAAACAAAACCTCGTGATATTTTCATTGTTCTGTTACGAAATCTGCAGAATTCACAAAATATTGTGAGATTTTGTGAGAGAACTATGAAATCTCGCGAGATTTCTGGCTGTTCAGTCAAGAAATCTCGCGGGTTTTCTGAAATCCTGCGATTTATTCGTTATCTTACGAAATCTAGCAAGATTTTGTTGGTAAAATAGACCGATATTGCATTTTTGAATCTCTATATGAAATCTGCATATCAAAATATCCCGATATTTCAGTGTATCGATTTTTTTTCCCAGCCCTAATAAAAATGAACAAAAACGGTCTAACTTCAATGCATTTCAATGGACGTTCAAGCAGAGAATGTCCGAGTGTATTGGGTTAGGTATGCGCACTGTGATTGGCTCATCACGTTTGAGGGCGTGGCTTAGCCATAGGTCAATTATGATCCCTGATCATGATGACCAGAGGTTCCAACACTAATGTGAGGGGTCGATAACACTCAACAGGTTTGTCTCATTACTTCTAAATATTTTTATAAATTGTGCAATAAATATTTTACGATTAAATCACATTTGTAACGAATGAATCTGTATTTTTATCACCTCTCACGGCCCACCTGCAGTACCATCACGGCCCACCAGGGGCTGCGGCCCACACATTAGGAATCACGGCTCTGGATCAGCAGTGCATGCTGACTCTTCCCTCTTCAGCAGATTTTAAACCATTTTATTTGAAAAATGAACGATTAAGGAACCTAATCTAAGCCGACCCCACTGAACGGTGGCAGAACAGAGGGAGAACATGGAGGAGATGCGACACAAGCTTCCTTCTCACCACATTTCTCTGCTCTGTTGTTGCTTTTTACTTCACAAAGCCTAAAAACAGCAGAGAGGACATGTTCTCCCTGTTTGATAAAGAATGCATCATTTCTGTGTAACTGCCAGAATCCATTTAACTTGTTTAACCAATAAGTTGTTGCAACGATTGCATCCTCTGTCCTCCATGATCTGAAATTCTGTTTTTATTTTCTAAACTGATTCTGAGTCAGATGTCGATAAAACACAAAGACACGGGCGCGTGCACGTGCACGGAGCAGCTGGATCCGCTAACGCGCCATCAGAGGTTCAGCAAGTTCAAGCCACCAGAAGCAGAGACGACAGTTAATCAGTTGGATTGACCCAATATGCCAGTTTGTCTAATGGCTGACTCTGATGGTGCCCCTTAACCTCATGTGATGGATTTATTTGTCCTAATTAAGCAGATTACGGCCACATGCCTTCACAAATTAAGTCATCTGTCTTCAGGTGACAAGCCAGAGGAGGAAAAGCCACATTAGCCACAAGAAAAAGAGCATTTTGCATTTTCTACCAAACAAAGATGCGTCAAGAAAGGTAGCAGTTCTAACAGCACATAAAACTCTGCAGCAGGAGACGAGGGACAGTTCCTGCTGCAGGAGACGAGGGACAGTTCCTGCTGCAGGAGATGAGGGACAGATGCTCTGCAGCAGGAGACGAGGGACAGATGCTCTGCAGCAGGACAGGAGGGACGGTTCCTGCAGCAGGAGACGAGGGACAGATGCTCTGCAGCAGGACAGGAGGGACGGTTCCTGCAGCAGGAGACGAGGGACAGATGCTCTGCAGCAGGACAGGAGGGACGATTCCTGCAGCAGGAGACGAGGGACAGTTCCTGCAGCAGGAGACGAGGGACAGATGCTCTGCAGCAGGACAGGAGGGACGATTCCTGCAGCAGGAGACGAGGGACAGATGCTCTGCAGCAGGACAGGAGGGACAGTTCCTGCAGCACCTGAACAAGTCGCCATGTTCCTCCAGCGGTTAAATATCGGTTAAATATCGGTTAAATATCGGTGGGGTGGCCGATGTCCGATACTCAGTTTTAAGGCTGATATCGGCCGATATGGATAGGGGGCTGATTGCATCGTGCATCCCTGTAAATGATGGTTTCCAGTAAATTCATGACGCTACCAGAACTGAGCGATAAACCGAAAATCTACCGACATTTCCAGCGATTTTTTTTCACATGTCGGTACGTTCGGTGCTGCGGCGCCTTTAAGAAAGCCGCAGTGGAATTGCTGCACGGGACGTTTTTGTCCTCTCAGACTTGCCGTAGTTTCTTGTAACGTGACATTCCTGTACTTCGTGTGTTTCATCATCTTTTGCGTGTTTTCTGTCCAACATATGTCTGTAAATGATCAGTGACGTTTATCTGATGTCAGTGTGAAGTCATAAACGTTTGAAGGAACGTTGTTTGTGTTAAACGTTTTGATAACGGTAGCGATGCTAACTGCGTTAGCCTGTCTATGTGTTTTTCAATGTTAAGTTAGCATTCGTGCTAATCGATAGTTGCATGAGCGTTTAATGGGAGACTCAGCACTGGTTTCCATGGACACAAAGTAATATTTGCTCATTTGTAAATAAGAATCTAACTCATTTGAGTTAATCAATTTAATAATTAATCATTCATTTATTAATGTGTATATTTGTATGTTTGTATTTCAGTTCCACAGTATCATATGTCCTAAACATCTACTGGGTGTTTATTGAGGAACCTGTTAATCTGCCAAACAAGAAGTCACGTGAAGTTCCAGTTCAGGCAGAAAATCTGTTTAAATAAAATGAAAATAAAGGTAGTTTATGTCTGTTTTGGCTGCTTTATCGTTCATTTATCGTTACCGGGGTGAACTGCTCGATATATCGTGATATTTGTTTGGCCATTATCACCCAGCCCTGGACGCTACCCACTCAGGACACTTGGATTACATTGGACGAGCAGTATGGAGGAATATTGACACGTTTTTGTGGACTTTAAGGACCTTTTTGGCTCGGACCCCGGTGAACTCCATTATATGAAAGTCGGGGGGAAACGAGAAGCCTTCCTGATCACCGGCTGCATTTGAGATATTAAAAAAGTGCTGCAGAGTCTTTCTCACCATGAGGATGAGGAGAAGATGAAGGAGCATCATTCTGTGGGTGGACTGTCCCTTTAATGTGTGGCCTGGGGTTGATGCTGGACCCTGGAGGCCGTGGCGACCAGGAACAATCCCGGATTCATCCTGTCCTCACACAAGCTCCGAGACTCGGCGCGCGGACGCGGTCTGTCCTCCGTGGATCACCTTTCACTGGAATCCTCATCCGGGGAAGTTTACTTTCAATTAAAACGCGCCACAAAAATGTTGCCGCGCAGCCACGAACCTTCACGTGACGTCCTGAAAGCGTCCAGGACCCCACGAACGGAGATGAAGGAAAAACACCGGCAACAATACGGCTCAGTTCTGCCCCCCCCGCCCCCCCCCCGGGGCTTCATTCTCCGTGGAGTCTGGAAATACGACGTCCTTCCTCCAGTTCGGAGCATCTGAATGACTTCTGTGTCTCTGTGGCCTTTTTACCTTTTTATCAGCGTTCACGCGCTCCTAAACACGTACACAAGCACACGTGCACGCACGCGTAATCCCAAGCACACGTGCACGCACGCGTAATCCACATCCACCCCCCCCTGCTTTCCCGCATAAACTTCCAGCCTGAGGTCAGCCTCCGGGTCACGGGGCCTGCAGAGGGGCATTTAGGGAGCTGGCGTGCACGTGCCCTCCATCCTCCGCTGCGACTCTCAGTCTCAGCATGTCTGTTATAGAGCCTGAGGAGTCACGTGACATTTCTGAGCGAAGCGTCGCGCCGCCATGATGTTTGTACGGATTTGACTGTCAAAACGAGAGCTGACGGGAGTTTTTACATTGGAGGGAAAATGAGCAAAGAAGAAAAGCCGTGCAGGAATAATTTAATGTCTCGCACAAAGAAGACTTATTTAGAGAAACTAGGGGACAAATCCGGACTGGACCCGTCTGAGCTGGATGGCTCAGAGTGGGACAGTCTGGACCGCTTACCTCCGTCCTCCATGGAGACATGCGGCTGATGCATTGTGAATTATTTAGTCTTCACAATCAGTTTGTAACGTGGTAATATTTGTAATTTTGCTCTGTTAATGTTAGAGAAGTGTTATTCTGCCTTTTACACAGTTAACTGTTATGCTGCTAGTTAAGAAAACATTTGTGAGCCGTCAGTAAACATGTAAGGAGGACGATATTTAACGTGGTTTCAATCATTTATTTATAAAAAAGAAAACAGTGATTAGTGTGTGTCTGATTTGTGACAGACCAGAATAAGCTGTCAGATGTCAGTGGTGTCGAACATCACAAGTAAACAGATAAAAGAAAGTAACCGGAGTTTTCATCAACTCATGTTAGCTTGAGTGCTCGTCTTGACAACAACGATTTAGCATAGCTACGTTTGCAAATGCACAGCAAACATGGACGATCTTATCCAGGGTCGTAGTGTCCGGTTCATTCTCACAGCAAACAGGGACGATCTTATCCAGGGTCGTAGTGTCCGGTTCATTCTCACAGCAAACAAGGACGATCTTATCCAGGGTCGTAGTGTCCGGTTCATTCTCACAGCAAACAAGGACGATCTTATCCAGGGTCGTAGTGTCCGGTTCATTCTCACAGCAAACATGGACGATCTTATCCAGGGTCGTAGTGTCCGGTTCATTCTCACAGCAAACAGGGACGATCTTATCCAGGGTCGTAGTGTCCGGTTCATTCTCACAGCAAACAAGGACGATCTTATCCAGGGTCGTAGTGTCCGGTTCATTCTCACAGCAAACATGGACGATCTTATCCAGGGTCGTAGTGTCCGGTTCATTCTCACAGCAAACATGGACGATCTTATCCAGGGTCGTAGTGTCCGGTTCATTCTCACAGCAA
>JALJCO010010686.1:0-199126 GCA_023101725.1 Atherinomorus stipes | reverse complement strand
TTGCCAAAACTGCACCAGCAGAATGGCAAGAAAAAATACTGCAATTAGAGTTGCAGGGGTTTAAAATTTTTAAGAGGGTAACTTCTCTTTTTATCTTCGGTCTTCTCTTTTTTAAATTATTATTATCATCGGCTTATTTTGAAGAAAAAGGGCTGCTGGCTCACAAATAAAGTTGGATTGGAATTTCTGTCAATTCAAGTAGTTTTGGCTCTAAATCAGGGGGGTCCAGCTCCGGTCCTCGAGGGCCACAATCCTGCAGGTTTTCCATGTCTCCCTTCTCCAACACACACTGACTCAAATTCATAGGCTTTTAGATTCATTTAATTTGAGTCAGCTGTGCTGGTTCAATGAGGCATGGAAAACCGTCAGGACAGCGGCCTTGAGGACCGACTTTGTACACCGCTGCTCTAAATAATAGTCTAAAGAAATGAATAAAACCCAAACAAAGTTTATCATACAATGTGTTTGGGTCATTTAGTAGAAGTTATAACAACAAAGTAATGTCCGTTTGTATGCTAAAAACACTTGTAATTTTACCTACTTTAATACCATTCTTGATTTATCAAATAAATAGAGGTGTCAAAAATAAGCTAAAAGTAGAAAGTGTGTTTTTTCAACTAATCACTAAACACTCTGGGTTTAATTCGCTCCTCTGCAGGTACGTAGATGAGCTCGTTGGTGAAAACACCTCTTCTTTGTACTGGTAGATCCAAAAACATGGCAGTATTTCTACTCACACTACTTTTACTTCTACTTTTGACATCTCTCAACATTGTTCCCATAAAGGTCACAAACATGCATATATTTGAAAATAAAATACTTTGCTTTCAATTTATTAATCCTGAATAAGTTGGCGATTGAGTGATATGTGATATTTTAACAGCAGAGGCCCATCACTCCTCATTGCTACATGAGATGTAATAAATGGACAAACAGCACTGTACCAACATGGCCGCCCAATCAGCATGTTGTTGTAGTCGCCAGCAGCATTAAATGCAGCGTCTACATTAGGACTGGGTATTGTTAAGAACATCACGATTTAATTTGATGTAGATTCTTT
The DNA here is from genome assembly GCA_023101725.1 of Atherinomorus stipes. Lineage (NCBI taxonomy): Eukaryota > Metazoa > Chordata > Actinopteri > Atheriniformes > Atherinidae > Atherinomorus > Atherinomorus stipes. Next base: position 198,066 of record JALJCO010010686.1, on the reverse strand, counting down.
GGGTTTTGATTTAATTCAATATTGATCAAATTCAGAATTGATTTAAATGCCTATCAAGTCAGTAAGAAGTCGAAACTCTATTGTTAGTTTTTTAATATCTATTTTTCTGCCCATGTGAACATACTGTATGTGGCATGTCACTGCACATTTTTTTTACAATAAAAACATCTTTGCATAAAAAATGGTTGCCATTTTGTTGTTGTATGATCCAATGTGGTCATGCAACGTAAATAACATGCACAGCACTTCCACAGGTCAGGAAGTGAATCAATTTCAGAGGATTTGCTGAATCGATATTGAATTGAGCAAAGAAGTATTGATTAATCAATATTTTTACCCACCCCTACATACAGTATGAGCTAGCTCTTCAGCTGTCACTAGCGTTCCAGTCTATTGTTGGCTAGCCACATGCTGTTAGCTGTTTATCTATTGTTAAATAAAAACTAACATGAAGAGCTCTCAAAACTTGATGATGGTAACTATAATACACTGCATTCAAATATACCATTGCCAAATTTTCATGTGTCAAGAGAGTTAACAGTGTTGCCAACTATTTCTAGGAAGCTAAAGCCTGTTAAATCATCACAGCTCTATGACATCATGCACCAGTAAGCATCCATGACATGGTTGAGTGGTATTTGCATTCTGTGCCAGCCTCGGTTTATCCATCTCTCCCTCTCTCTGAGCTCACATGCTATGTCAGTACAGTCAAAACATCCCCCCAATTTTTCTGTTTCTGTTGTCAAACAGTAAAATGAGCCTAAAATTTGACTGAACAACAACTCTTTCAGAGTATTTATGATGTAGTCACTTTGTAGGCGGCTGTTGCTCTGGTAAAATCACATGTACCCTCGTCATCTAAGGCTACCACAGCTCTCCACTTGTGAGGGTTAAAACTGGTGAAATCTCACAATTGCCAAGAAGCATTGCCAAGAAGTAATACAACAAAATATGGATGTGATAGTGAGATATTTTTGCCTCCCAAACAAGCCGCTGTCGTGCTTTACAAGACTGAAGTGAGTTACACACTCAAAAATAGAGGTACGAGACAGGAAAATTTCTATAGATGGGTTTCCTGTTTACAAACATTGGCAGTTGCGCGCGCACCCAGGGGGCAAAAAGCCTGTGTTTTGTATTGGAGTCTACGGCCAAACACGCACTCATATCATTCATAAAAATGTAAAGTAACCCAAGGAAACAAACAGAGATCGTTGTGTTTTAAACTATATTGAAGAAATTTGTATTTTGATGACGAATAACAAAATACCGACGCTGCGTTGCTGTGTTATATTTCTATCACGATAACACTAACTTGGCAAGGGAGTCATCACCCGGAAAAAGCATTTTTCTTGTTAAAACATGGATATTATTCGTGTTGGACCTCATTTGAAATTTGCCAGAAAAACCTGAGTTAGAAAGCGGCTTAAACTTTCGTTTAGACTCTTTGTTAAAACCAAAATATTCCACAACAATCTGCAGCCTGCAGCAGGTTCAGTTCAGCTCCATGTCGTCCTCACCTCCCCTCCATACAGGAGCAACTTTCACTAGTTTGGGATTAAACCAGGCAAAGACGACATCATCACTACGTTTGGAAAGGAGCTGATTCCAGCTGTTAGGGACTAACACGCATTGCTGTCGGTAAGTTTCGCTGCTTGTGTAACGTTCTGCTTTATTGTGTATGAGATTGTGGTGGACAGTAGACAGACTAGCTAACTGCTAGCAAGCTAACAGTATAAACTCAAACGCCATCTGATTTAGTACTTCGTACTAAATCTTCGGGATGCGTTGTCATGCCACGTGAAAGTTCGTAAACGGGCTCCACAATCAGTTTCTTCTTCTTTTTTAAGTTCGTGTCTAAGCAGCAGAGGAGGCTGTCCCACACCGTGTTTACAGTTTATGTCATGCAGCCGATCGCGGCGGTGATGCTGCTATTACAGTCTTCCCACTAGAATACGGGAATAATTTCTGCCTCCGCCGTGGTTTAATCCTACATGTGACCATGGTGAAAGACTAAATAAATCATAGTCTGAACCGGAATAAGTTATCAGGGAGGGTTTTCTGAAGATCAGTCACTCCTACTGTCCTATTTTCACCATTTTCAACTGTTTACATGCATTAATGTTTTGATTTTTGCAACCGAACAAATACCAGGACTCAAACATTATATTTCCCCGACACTTTCACGTCATATCTTGACCTAATCTGCATTAAAAGTCGAGTTTTGTATGTAAAACACACGTCTTCTCATAGTTCAATAATGCTTTTCCTCTGTTTTCTTGCCCCCTGGTTGCGTGCGCATCCTATCTGTGACGTTGCTCAGAAACCCATCTATACCTGTAGGTACATTTTTTACAAATGTTCTCTCAAAAGTACAATATTGGTCTTAATGACGCCAGAAGTGTACCTATATACTATGAAAAAGGGTCCAACGTAATATTAAGTACAAATTTGTACCATTTCAACCCTAAGGGTACCTGCAGCACTGAAAAATATGTGTAGCTTGTACAATAACTATAAATAGCAGTCCTTCTAAACAGTAGTATAATTATTGTTATTATATTATGATTTTCATAATAATCATAGTAATCATACTAATAATTACATGTATAATTATATATGTGTTTGGCCTAATAATTATATAATAATTATAAATGTATTATTAGCATCTTTGATTGTTGTCATAATCTTTATTTCATTGACTTTTATTCATCATTTTTAATTGGTTTAATTGTACTTTATTAACTCATACAGCTTGATAAGGTACAAAAATGGACCAGGACTGAAGGGTACAGAAATGTCTTTCAAAAAAGAACACCCCCAGTGACAAGCTTTATACCCTTTTAAGTACAAATTGGTACCTCTATTTTTGAGTGTGTAGAATACAATGCAACACTGTTACACTGTAGCGAACAATTATAAAAACCCCAGAGAAGAGGAATCTGTAGAGAAATGTCTATTGCAGTCATTTATGTGCTTCTGAAGACACAATGAAATCTCATCAGTATCAGAAATATGGGAAAAAATTATCTTTTCGCTGTCTACATTCACCTTCCCTCTTTTAGTCCATTTATTTCACACATTCTTCTGCCCGTGATCTCAAACACACAGACTTATCTTTCTCATCTGATATGAATCCGTTTGTACCAACAGGAGAAAAGTCAGGTGGAAGACACGAAACGAGACAGAATAAAAGGAATAGACAGAAAAAGCAAGTCCCAAAGTTAAACCGAAGTGGAAGCAAATGGAACAAAACACAGTTCTTCATAATTCACGAGGCTGGTTTGGCTGTGATGGTTGGTGAGGACGTCCTATTTTTGTTTAAAATGGTAAAATAACCGGAACGTGAACTAATAACACTTATTATCACTTATCTGTAAAAAGAGATGCTTAAAAGGATTATAAATAACACAAAATAACCACATTTAATCAGCAGCTTTGTCACATGATGTTTGCTTAGTTTAAGTCTAAGACAGAAATACAGAATGCATTTTTGTTTCCAAGTAACATTTCAGTTTTTCTCTCGTTTTTGTTGTCGTTTTTTAATCTGCATAACAAGTATTATTTTCCACTCCATTTCCATGTTTACAGCAGGAAGTGTTACTTTTATCTTCAGCAGGTTTTATGCAAAATAATTTGGTTCTTTGCTCTTTCACTCCGAGACGAGCTCTTTGAAATCAAGTTGTTTCCAGACTGTCTGTAACAACGGAACCAGTTTCTCCAGTAAAAGGAGAAGAATAACATTAAAGGAATAGTACACCCACAGAATGATGTTCCTTCATTTTCTACTCACCCTCATGCTGAGCAAAACTCTGGAGCACTTTTTTAATATCTCAAATGCAGCCAGAGATCGGACAGGTTTTCGTTATCGGCCGATTAATGACTGTCATATAATGACAGTCATTAATCATTAATTCCAAACACAATTAAAAAGCAATATTTTATTTCACTGAATTATAATTTTGCAAATTTATGTTATTAGATTCTTTAGGGGGAGTGGGTAGCGTAGTGGTAATGATGCGGGCTTCGTTGCAGCAGACTCGGGTTCGAGTCTGTGGACCCTTGGGCAAGGTCCTTAACCACCACCAACTGCTCCCCAGGGGCTTTAATTAGCAGCCCATTGCTCTCAGGTACAACCTGAGATGGACTACAGAGAATGGATTTCCTAATTGGCACACTAATTGGGATTATATAAAATATATATATATATATATATATATATATATATATATATAGTATATAAATATATGTAGGTCCTTGTTATTTGAATTACTATTTTGAATTTAGTCTTTTATTTAAAGGTGTTATAGAAGATGTTTCAACAATTTTTGCAATATAGGGTAAAATTGGGTTCATTACTCTATACCGAGAATCTGTACCTGCTGTCTGATAAACACCGGAGTGGTTCGTGCACGTTATTCTGTGGCCAGAGGAGGGAGCTGTGAATCTAGCAGGTTGGTCTTGAGCATGCGCATTATTCAAAAACTTGCTAATAGTCTCTGCTTTCTGAAATGCAGAAACATCTTTTATAGCGCCTTTAATTGGAGGGTACTGTTTTCAGGTATAGTTTTGAGGACGACCATATATATGCATTTATCTATTTATTTATTAATTTACTTATTTTTAATAATGATTCTGGCGACCTCCTGAAATTATCCTATGACCAACATAGGGTCCCGACCCAGGTTGGACACCACTGGTCTAGACCACTATTGGTGGTCAAAATAAAGTTAAAAGCAAGTATTTTAAAAGCAAAAGCAAAAGCTTTTCAGTGTTTTTCTTCACCATGATGGAGTCAACAACTAAACCGCAACCATCTCCTTCCTCTATCAAAACTGTTGGGGATGCGGATGCAGTCTTAATTGACGTCAAATTCGCAAGACGGCGTGGAAAATTCGGGCATCGAATCGCAGCACACAGCGCGTTCTAGACAACGGAGAGAGACGTGAGGGGGGTTGTTCTTTTTGGTTTTTAATGCTTCATCTGCCACTAGTATTAAAAAACTGGACATGCATGTTTATTCTTTCACAATTCCTGCCTCTAGTTCCTTTAAACAAATTTCTTTGTTGTATGTGTGTTCAACATATTACAACAACCAGCAGAAAAGCCAGAACATGTTGCCAGGTGGAAGCTCAGAATTTGCCGGAGTGGAAGGTAAATGCTGAAAGTCCGGCTGATGCACGGCCGTAAGTTGCAGCGGTCATTCAAACAGTATTGCATTCATTTAAATAATGCCTTATGTCATGTTGTTGTTGTTAAAGGTAGTGTGTAAGAGTTACTGACATCTAGTGGTAAAGATGGGTATAGTAATGACTTCATATTCCAAGCTTTGTTGTGAATGTATGGTGGCCGTCAGTGGCCTAAATTCTCCCAGACATAAAGATGTTTTCATCTGTGAGTGGATCAGTGGTCTCAGGTGTAGCATGACTGTAATATGAGTAACTACTTTTAATGTCTTTTAAGGCATTATTGGTCCCAAACAGTCTCTAACTTCCATTAAACAAAGCTGGTACAGCAGTTTTAAAGTTCAGAGGGTTCTCACTTCACACACTTTGTTTTGTCCATTTAGGGACACTGTATTAAAAATGGAGGCACAAATATGGCAGCTTCCATGAATGTGGACCCCCAGAAAGTAGATCTAAATGACTTATTCTAAGAAAATAAACAAAAAACAGCTATTCTATTGGAGCGATTACACATCAATAAAAAAGCAGTTTTGGATTATATATTAAATTTTTCTGCCATTGACCTTTGATTTTGTTACACACTGTACCTTTAATGTGATTGTGGTTTTTACTGCAGCTAGCTGACTTTTAGGCTATTGTTCTCAGTGTAATTGTTTACGTTGTTGTTTAGAGGAGGTGAAGTGCTGGATCTACCTTGTTTGATCCCTCCTGCTGCGTGATGCCAGGATAGCTGCTAAAATAAAGTTAATGTGATAATAATCCGTGATGTCACAACCAAGCCAAACCAGAAAGATCCGTGTGCTGAAGTTCTAAAATGGTTGGTGGTGCTCCATCTAGGCGAAGCATTTCCTACTGTGATAAGGTTTGTGATAACTGAGGTTAGCAGGGCCACAGCCCCACCACTCATTATTTTTAATGAGCCCCACTCCTGTAGCCTCTTATTGCTTTATTCATACTGCAAATGAGTTGTTTTGCCACTGTACAACACAGAAGGACTTTATCTTAATTAGAATAGACTCAATTTTCTTTTCTTTTTAAACCAAATGTTGTGCTTACATTTGGATCCACACTGTGCTTTAAGGTTAAAAAACCCTGAAATAAATAAATAAAAGAAAGAAAGAAAAAAAGACTTGTTGACATGTCAGTGTTGACTGCAGGAGTTGTGAAAGCAGAGCTTAAAATAGAGGGATGACTCAGAGAAGAGGGGGATCCGTCAGTCAGAGTATTTTCATAATGACTGACAACAGCCCCTAAAATCGCTACCGCCCACGCACATGATTACCGAGCCAAATTCCTGCAGTACGTCTGTCTGCAACGCTGACGACCTCGCCTTCCCCAGGGACTCATTTTATTTCACTTAGGAAACTTAAATGTGAAAAGTGTTTTTTTTTTTCGAATAAGATGAACACAGGAAAATAAAAGCAAGCGTGGCGTTGCAAGTCTCAGCCTCGGTGGGCGTGAGGTCTGTTGGCCAACACGGACAGACTTGTTCACTTTGAGTGCCGGTGGCCACGCAGCGCAGAGCGACAGCGCCGTATTGATAGACCCTGCTTTTCTCACTTCAGAGTTCAATGAAAAACACTGATTAAACCTGCCACCCACACTCTCCGGGATTCACGACGCACACAAGTGGAGCGCAGCTGCTGTTCAGAGATTTGTGGTCACCTGAGAGCAGGTAGAAGGAAAGCTTTGACTTCTGTGGAAAGCATAAAAAAGTACATAAATGTGCAATAAACCACAGAGGTTGATGACAGAGGAGTTATTAAGCAACCTCATCTATATGTGCATACGGTTGATTTATCTGCACATTGAAGCTGTTGAGAATACCAAAGCATGTAAAGGTTTGGCGTTACCGTGACAGAGTGTGAATGTTTACTCGCTTGATTCTTGCGTTTTTTTTTTTTTCATGAGAATGGGTTGTATAATAGACGCGTATAAAACTCTCCATTTGCGTGGCAAGTTGAACTTTCTGAAGTGGGAGATGGTGGTTTGTCACCCAGGTGAACATGGCAGAACCCGGTTATTGTGAGTACTTTGAGAGAGTTGTGCCGTTGTATCTGTTTGTAAGTCAGAAACCCGAAGACGCCAACTTCCAGCAAAGAACGTTACTGCTGTCGCTAGCTATTGTAGCTCAGTTTAACGAGTCTCTGTCGTCTCCTCACCCCCACCAACTGATTAAACGTACACAACCTCATTCACTTACAGCTTAATCAGATTTAACAAGTTCAGGAAAGTTCTATATACTTAAACCATGCTAGCTGATTCTACTTACTGTAGTCAATCCCATTAATGAAAACTTCATTTTTGTAAAAGTTTTCTTTTTTTTTTTTTAAAGTAAAGCCAACTACTGTAGTTAGATTTTAGAGTGTACGTTGTAGTGTTGTTGAAAATAAACACTACAAGGCTGAAAAGCAGCGGTGCTCTGTTGGCAGCCTGATAATCTACAGTGATAGATGATCAATAAAAACTTCTGCAACATCACTGCTGGTCTTCAGTTACATGCAGGGCGTCACAGGATACAGCACAAGCGAGTATGTCATGCTCAAATCGGACCTGCTTGGTAACGTTAACCCACAAGCCAATGGGGATCACTGATCATGTATGCAAATGTTGAGTGTCCCAATTTGTACGGGGCGACTTTTATCCCTAAACCTTGTGGTGCATTTCAAGTGGCAAAGGCCAAGGGGTAAGGGTATAAAACAGAAAAGAGATTGGGCCTAAATCTTTTGCGTCAGTAGGAAGATTTCTGAGCTGGGTCCTTTTTGTGAAGGTTTTGCTTGTTCTCTTTGTTCCCACATTGAGTTTTTCCAGGTACTCCAGCCCCCTCACGGGTGATAAATGAACTGTGAGCGTTGTTGTTTTTCTCTGTAATTGCCCTGTGAAAGACTCTTCACCTGTCCAGGAGACTCCAGCCAGGATAGAATATGCAGAGAAGCAGGTCAAAAAGACACAAAAGGGAATCTTTGCGATCTCATTAGAGTGTCATGATGTGTGAGGGGGGGATACGTCTCTGCTGGAAAACAGGGGAACTGAAACAGGGACGGTTCAGCACCAGACAGGACAGGGACAGGACAGCCAGGACACAGTACCTCTCCATCATGGTGGCTGCCTCCTGCTCTCTTTTCCGCCTCTTTCTCTCAGCAATGCCTCGGAAAGCCCTGCCAGGACGTCAAAGCATTAAGTGGTTTTGTTTGGAAATAGGTTTTATGATTAAGCTGCCCCAGATTTAACATCAAAGAATGATTTGGTCTGAACCCAGTCTGACCCAAAAGGTTTCAACCTACGCAGAGCATGTCTAATTTAAATGGCTTGTACTTTATCTGCAATATATATATGTTAATATAAAGTTTTCACTTTGTTCTAACTCTGGCTGAGCTGAGAGAGAAACTGACCCTTTGGGTCTGGTTGGGTTCGGGCACAAAGAGGGCAGCAAAAAGGTGTTCGGGGTGAAAGGTTGTAAGTCCATGAGGGTTAGTGAGGGTTTGCTTAACTTTGTGGAGTGGTTAGAGTTAGCAAAAGAAAAACGCTTTACGCACCAGAGGCAGAAAACAATGTGGAACTTTACACACACACATACTGTACACGCACACACACACACCAGGACCACAAAGCAATAAAGACACTGGATACGAAACCAACAAACTTCATCCTCCCTACAGTTAAGGCTCCCTGTATCATCTGATCCATATAGTTACCCACTGACCACCATCTTAGTTCATTCACATATAAACGTTGAACTCATACTCATGGTGTGTTCCTATTCGATATCCATTATTTCCCATTTTGACAAATAGGCGATGTGGGTGTGCTCCTCTCAGAAAGGACAGTAATGGCTCTGACAACATGTCAGACATAATGAGAATCATCTGTGACAGCGTATGCCAGAAATGAAGCCATGTCCTGTGGCCTGCTTTTGACTTGGTGACAGACAGACAGCTGATGAGCTCTGAGATGACAAAACAATCGACTGAAGTCAGCCAAGTCTTTACGCTGCTTATTATCCAAAAGCCTTTAATTCATTTCAGTTTGTCTCATCATTGTCCGTTTTCTCTCAATCATCTGCCGTCACCAGCAATTCCGAAAGGAGACAATCTTCCTCCTTTAGCTGTAGTACAAGTTCCTGCACGTGTCCTGACAATTTTCAAGCAAATGATGAATAGCATGATATTGCAGGTTGGGAAATTTTTCGTATAAGGCAGTCCCTCCACGAATTCCTGGTGTTGCAGTCACAACTACTAACGCAAATTCAGCCAATCCTTGAGAATTCTTTAATGCAATGCTAGAAAGTGCAACGCTCTTCTGCACCGACCAATAAAACTTTTGTCATGAACTTTACTTCTATGTTTCTGATTTTCAGCTCGCACAATTTGTGCAAGAAACATCGACTGACTGACGGCGAGAATACAGCACACAACCTAGCCTGTTAAACACGAAGAAAACGAAGGAAAATGTGAAAACGTATGTGTGACACTTTCCCAGTCTTCTATGTGAAAGTGGAGGCAAACTGTTGGAAACCACATGCAACGTTGTGGTAGATGACAAAATGCAAGTCATCAATTGAGAAAGTTTTTACAACTCAGCCAAGGAACGGCTTAAAACCTTGAGAATTATGCCCCCTTTCCCACTGAGAGTAGCGGGTTTACACAGTTTTTTCAAATGTGGGTTGACCCGCTTATAATAGAGAGTCACATCCATCTACTTCCACCCCATGGGACCTAAGAAACGAAAATATATGAATGGAAGTCAATGGGGAGAACATAATTACCTTCTGGACCCAGTCGCTCTCTGTCGTGGATTCCAGATATGTTGGACGTGGATTTAAATGAAATAATTTTGATCAAAAGAAAAAAACAAACTACCGCAAAGATTTTAGATTATTTCAGGATTGACTTGAAGCCTCTGTGTGGACTACAGCTCTCGCAGCGAGTGATGACAGGCGTGACGGGCGTGAACGAGACCGGCCATCATTCCATTGGCATAATGGAAAGACTCAACATTTCCTGACTTAAAACGGTTTTCACCTCTGGCCACGCTCTTCTCCTATTCTTGGAAAAAATAAAATAAAAAGCAGTGGTGTGCCGGAGTAAAATCGCAACGGTTGCGTACTCGGGCAGCTGGTGACGTATGTTCCTTGTGACGAGAGCTGTAGTCCACACAGAAGCTTCAAGTAAATCCTAAAATAATCTAAAATCTTCGTGGTATTTTGTTTTTTCTTTGCACAACCAAAGTTGTTGTTTTGCGAAGCAGAGTTGTTTTAGTACATTACATAAGACACAACTGGCGCGATGTCACGATTTTGGTACGTACCGCCCAACGTCATCACGTGAATTCGCAGCTCAACCCAGGTCTGGTGTTTCCACTGCAGGCCAACTGGAGACGAGCTGATTGAAGGCGATTTTAATACACGACGCTTGCCGAGTCGTATGACGCGGGTTGACACGGGTCTTGAGCCTTTCCCACTGCCTCTAAGAGCTGATTGTTTGCAGGTTCAAATGGGTTTTTTGGCCAGTGGGAAAGGAGTATTACCGACCATTATGCTGGTTTGAGTGAAACAGCTAAAGACATAATAAAATGAATATTTTAAGGACAGTTGCAGGGTTTTTACTACGTGAAAATTTTTCACATATTTGTCTGTCTAAATAAATTGACGCAAAAAGTAACACGACATTAATAAGAGCAGATTTAAAAGGAAACTATCTAAAAATGTGGTATTAAGAGATGTCTTAATAACATATTAAGACACAAATTATCTGCTTATATTGGTGATGTCGCAAAAATATCGGTATCAGTATCAGTTTTTTCAGACCGATATATTTACCAACAAAATCTTGCAAGATCTCATTGTTCTGTTACGAATTTCACTATCTTGTTCCATTGGCAGGGGTCCAGCATGTAGCAAAGTCAATGTTATTCTGTAAGAACTTCATATCCCAGCATTCTTTTCAACTTCAACTTCAGCTTTACTTTTATAGCACTCATTTACAGTATATAGCACTTACATAGCACTTTTCAAGCATAAAAGCAATACAAAGTGCTTCACAAAGTCATGTGACTACGGTGCAGCTGCTGCTGCTACAGACTGACTTGCTTTAAAGCTGCTTATAATATGTCTGGTTTTAAGTTGTTGGTTAAGTTACCAAGTTGTCAGAAACATTAGAATTAGCCACATGTTGGCTAATACCTGCTAGTATCTGATATATGAGAGCCAGATGTCCAAATTGAACTCCTCTGGCTGAGATAAGGCTATTTTGGGATCTTTGTTCTCAGAGTACAATCTTGTATTTCTCAAAATACAAGAGATACTTGTCTGCATAGATCAGTATTGATTTATATTGATATCGTAAATTAAGATTTGGACAATATCAGTATATCCGATATCGGTATAAGAGCCAATATCGAACATCCCTAGCGGTAATACATCTGTTTGTAAATTAATACGCAACACATCACCAATTTGAAACTTAGCACATACAGTTGCATCATCTAGCTACATTTAGCAACTCTTTAGCAAACATTACGGCACACTAGAAATAGTTGGCAACATTGATTAAATACTCTCGCACACATTACCATGCAAAGACTGAACATTAGTGGCACTGACATAGCAGCTTAAGTTCCACAGCTGCTTGCTAAAACGTAACACTCCTGTCACATTGTTAAACCACAGTCATATTTTTCCTGTGCAGCCTCTGAGCTTCAGAAACTCCATTTTTAGTGTTAAGCAATCAGTCAGCCCCAGTTAGTGCTACCCCCAAATCTGTCCTTCAGTGTGCAGCTACACTTGTACCTTTCAATGTTAATGCAGTAGAAATGCTGCATGCAGATAGCACGATGTAAACATGTGTTTTACTCTAGATTCAAACAAGCTTTAGTTGAGGCAATATTGCAATGACTAATATGCTTTTTTTCGTAGTTTCATATGTTTAATGTGTGTTTATTTTGCTGAATTGTGTTAATGTAGAGGATGATAAAGGATACTTGAAGCAGGGAGCTCACTGTTAAAATGAAGTAGCACTGCTTCTCACATGGCTCCTAGTGCACCCAACCCTTCCTGCACCGCAGCTGACCATGACTAAATCTATAACTTCTAACACTCAGTCCAGCAGACACTGAGGTTGTGGGGGTTAAGGACACAGCGGGCTGACTAGCACAAAGCCACACGAGGAAAAGGTTTCAAGACACATTACCTAACTGACAGAGAGGAAAAAAGGCAGAGCAACAAGGAGGAACGGTGGGGGCGTTTGAAAGAGTTACTCACGATATTCTACAGTCGTGGTTTGGAAAGTCGCCATCACATATAGGAAGAGGAGACACAAAAAATGAAAGAAAGGGTTAGCAACACAAACAGCAAAGCACTCCACACACTTTTATAACCTTCATAAGAGGCTATGCTCAGAAAACAAAGGGATAAAAATCATGCAAAAAGCCTGACTAAGAATTTTGGAGCAGAAAAGGACTCATCATGACCCTACACATGCGACCTCAGAGGAGTCACAGACTTAACAGCTGGATCACCCAGCATGTAATTAATTAAACTGCATCATACTCATCATATTAGAAGTAAAAGACACTGGCCAGCCATTTTCATCAGAGGCCATGTCAGACACATATATCAGTTTGACCTCGATGGAGACGTGAACAGATGGAAGCAGATGGAAAAAGGGACAGAGAGACACTGACATGTGGATAAAGAGAAGAGAGCGTGGGAGAGGAGAAGGGAAAGATGGTGGAGGATGAGTTTTGTCTGTTTGTGAGTTATAATTAGAAGATCAGGGTGATGGGTGATAATTAACCATTCTTCAAGACTGGCGAGCACTTTCCCGCATGAATGCGCTCTAAATACTCTTGATGAAAGCACACGACTCACTGTAAAGAAGTTCGATCCACCTCTCATTCCTTTATATTTTGCTTCCGGGGACAAACTTGCTTGTAATACTTTGCAGTGGTCTTGAGCATCAGTTTACCAGATTTTCAAAACGTTTGAATTTTTTTCTTTGGACATTTTCTGTTTGTTTTTCTTTTTAATTTTCAGTCCAGTCCTTCTAACTGAGAATTTTCAGAGGCATGTCCTTCCCTCCGGGGATAAATAAAGTTCTTTTTCTTCTTGTGTATTCGTTTAGCCATTTAACACTGACCAACACTGTAAAAACCAATGGGTTAAACTGCTGAGGTTAAAAGGGACCAACTAATTTCTGGGCTATTTCAATCCAGACATTTGGGTTGTTGACCCAACTTCTGAGTTAAAATAACCCAACATTATAGTCAATGTTACCTGAAAGTTGGGTTAAAAGAAATAAATAAAAAAAATAAAATAAAATTCTGGGTTGAAGTAACCAACCTAACATTGTAGTCAATATAACCCAACTTCTGGGTCAAATATTCAACCCAAAGTTGGGTCAAAAAATAACCCAATTTTCTGGGTTGAAGTAATCCAGAAATTAGTTGGTCCCTTTTTAACCCATTATGGGTTATTTTTGACCCAGTAAATTTTAGTGTGAATGAACCATTCAGGCATGAAAATAGCACCTATCTCAAAGGATGAACCAGTGTTATGTTAACAGATAACAGACATTTACCGAATTGGACCGGCTTTAAATTTTTCTGATCCAATCCGATACCTGGGCTGAGCATAATGGCCGATACACGATCCGATCCGATACTACAGTTGAATGAATGAACCGTATATCTTGCCATTTGAGTGAAGGCATCAGGCTTGACATAAACATTTAGCGTTGTTAAAAAAGGTAACAGATTAACAGATATAAATGTACTTATTATTTATTAAAAATTAAAGTGTACATTGGCAGCAAAAAGAAATAGACACCTCTGCTCTGCGTGATGACATAACCAGCATTGCAAACATAGAACTGAAGTGACTAGATGGCTGTAAGAAATGACTGGATCGAAATCGGCCTTATTCATCCGATATCCAATCCAGCTAATTAGTCAATATCGCAGCCGATATTCGATCTGGCATCTTTACTTTAAAATGTATCTTTGGGTACATTCTTACATAGAGTCAGACCCAAGGAGCATTTAGGTGGGCATACCTCAGCTTCTTGTGCAGGGTGTCTTTGTAAAATCTGAGGAAACTGGACAAGCGGAGGACAAATTATCCACTCATCCCTTCTTCACCCACCTGAAGTGTCAGGCATTAAACACTATCTGCAGTGCATCTGCTATTGGCTGAAGCTTCGACAGCCATTCTTAGGAGAGAAAAACAGGGAGAAAACGCTGAGGTATGCCAAAGGACATAAGAACTGGACTGAAAATCAGTGACACGGGTCTGATGAATCCTCCCCAGAACCAGGACCTCAACATTATTGAAGCAGTTGGGGAAAATCTGGACAAAGAGAAGAACAAACAGCAGCCACCGTCCAAAGAAGTACTTTGGAAAGTCCTTCAAGAAGTTTGGAGAACTGTTCCTGATGACTACTTAAAGGTACAGTATGTAAGAATTACTGACATCTAGTGGTTAAGAACGGTATTTGAAATAAAAGATGCTTTTTCAAATGGTTTCATATTCTAAGCACTGTGTACGGTGGCCGTTAGTGGCCAAAATTTTCCCAGACATAAAGATGTTTTCATCTGTGAGTGGATCCAGAGGTCTCAGGTGTAGCATGACTGTACTATGAGTAACTACTTTTAATGTCTTTTAAGGGATTACTTACAGTCGTCCTCAAAATCATTCATACCGTCCAGTTAAAAAAAACAGGATAAATTCACAATAGTAATTCAGATAACAGGAAACTAAAGGAACTAATAATAAATATAAATTAGCAAAATTTGAATTTTGTTGAATAAATTGGTATTTTTTAATTGTGGTTGAAAATAATGAGAAAAAAACCAAACAAACAAAACTGTCCCAGACACAATATAGCATATTTCCCATCTTTTTCAACATTAGAGAAAACACCTCATTGCAGTGATTGCCTCAGAGCCCCATCATGCTTGTGTACTTGTTTTATTTTTTGTGTGTTTGTTTTCAATATTTTTGTTAAACCACAATTCAAAATCAGTGTTATGATTTTGATAGAATTGTTATTTATTATCATTTTTGTCAATTTCAACTTATTTCACTGGCAGCAGATTTTTTTTCCTTTTATTGGAGGTTATGAATAATTGCAAGAATAACTATATCCCAAACAGTCTCTAACTCCCATCAAACAAAGCTGGTACAGCAGTTTTAAAGTTCAGAGGGTTCCCACTTCACTCACGCTGTTTTGTCCATTTAGGGACACGGTAGTAAAAATGGAGGCACAAATGTGGCAGCCTCCATGTATGTGCACCCCCAGCAAGTATAGATATATGTGACTAATTCTAAGAAAATAAGCATACAACAGCTATTCTAGTGAAGCAATAACACATCAATAGAAACATCAATTTGGATTATATATAAAATTTTTCCATTGACCGTTGCTTTTTTTTTACACACTGTACCTTTAAAGAGACAAGAGAAATCATTCCACATTGAAGAATGAATATAGTTGTAGAAATACTGACTTTCATTAGCACATTTCAATAAATCACTGCATCTGTTTTCTGTTTTCTTGGCAAAATGAGGGAGGGCTCAAGACTTCTTCATTTTTATTTCATAAATAAATCTGGAATGTTTTTTTCTATCAAAAACTTGCCTCATCCAGGTCTGCAAGCGGCCCCAAACAGAGCTAACCTTTGAGGTCGAGAACCACAGAGTCCAAATTTCAAGAAGCTGCTGCTGTTATCACTTTTACACAACCTCCTGCTCAAGTATACATCTAAGAAAAATTGGAAAAGCTCAGTTTAAAAGCAGGAGTGGGCCAGGTCCGGCCAGCACGATGCTGGAGCAGGAACAGTCATGCAACGGATGGGAATGGAGGCGGATTTCTGCCCTATACTCACGCCTGCATGGTGGTGGTGGCTGTCTGAAAGCTGAACATGTTCTCTTTGGGGAACCAGCTATTAGGATTGTCCTCTGTAAAGAAAGAGAACAAAGGGAAGGTGATGAGTCAGCCGGCAGCACGTTTACAGACCGACCTTACACTCAGCTCAGGAAACTGCTGGAAGCATCACATCAAACAGTTTGTATGGTCAATAAACAAATCTGTGTTCCATATTCCACGTCTACCATTCCTTCTTTACCCCTGTCATCAGTGCACGTCCTGTCCTCACTGTACATCCTCTCCAGCTTCTTGCGATGCTTCCCTCCGTCCCTCGGTGAGGTATCCAGGTCAAGGGATCGCTGGCTTTGACATGGAGCGCGAATGCAGGCCACGCAGTCTGGGGTGTAGTCCTCCCTCGACCCCCCTCGCCTCAGACCCCAGTCCCCGATGTTGCTGGCACTCCTTGAGCTCTGAAGCGGCTGTGAAGACGACGGCGGGCCGCTGTGATGCTGGTGAGCGTGGTGATGGTTGCTGCGGTGATGGCTGCTACGGTGATGGCTACCCCGGGACGACGTGGCAGACGGCTGGCTGGTGCAGGACAGGTTGTAGCTGGCGGTGCCGGGGGCCTGCGACACAGGCTGCTCCCTGGGTCCCTTCAGCACCTCCAGCTCCAAGCTCTCCTCGCTCCCAGGGCCCCCGAGGGTCATCCCTCCTTCCCTGGTAATTGTGTACACTCTGGCGGGCTTTAAAGTTACACCCCCCTCTGGGCCTCTGGCGCCTGGCGGCTCCTCTGTGGAGAGGCTTCGTTCCACGGACAGCCTGCGTTTGGAAGGGCCCAGCGGTGCCTGGGCCTGGAGGCTGCTGACCTGAGGCAGAGACTGGGGATGAGCGCTGGGATTGGACTGGCGAGACTGGCTGGGTTTAGCTATGGGTAAACTCTGAGACTGTGGTGGCAGATTGTTGTTATGCAGATGGCTGATGTCTGGCGAGTCACAGTCCTGGCCAGGAAACGTGTCTGACAGAAGATGATCTGCAGATGACATGAAAAGAAACAGACACACAGAGAAAGAGAGATTAAATATTACATCAAACTACTTTCCAAAGAAAACTGAAACATGTCAATATGAATAGAGGTAAAAAAAATAAAAGTTTAGACATTTCCAAGACTTTGACAGTCAATATTTGGTCTGAACAGTTTTATTCTGCAACACAGCTTGAGCCCCTAAGATTTTACAAGCTTAGAGAAAAGTTCCTCAGGCTTTTCAAGGATTTTCCAAAGCTCTTTGGAAGTTGGCTGCCTTTTGTTCTGCTCTCTGTCCGGACGATCCTAAATAATTTTGAAGTCTGAGCTGTGGGGAGGATTCATCACTCCATCAGAACTACTAATATTTCAGTCTACTTTTTCTGACATTCATCACGCTTCAGGCTTTTCTCCTGGATTTTCTTAATTAAGAATGACTTCTTGACAGCGACCCTTCCATGGAGAGGATTTCTGATGAGGCTTCCAGGTGTAACTCGAGTATGCTGAACGATTCAAAACGATTTAAAGGTATAGTTTGGTAATAATTCTAAAGCCACTGCACCGTAAAATCCCCAGTGTTAAATTTGAGTTGTTAAATCATATTAACTCTTTCAGAGTAATTCTAACACCATTGAGAGTAAAATGACCACCAGTGCTGGTGAAAATTTTCAGAGTTAAAACAAGTTTCCTCTTTCAGTGTATAATTGACTCTATTAAGTGTAACTAAGTGCACCCAGGAGGACTCCGCCCTCTTTGGTTGAATATTTCCCATCATGCTTTGTGACTTCCCTGTATGGTCCCGCACCGCAAGTCAAGTGTATATGTGATCCCTTTGGGTCTCCTTAGTGTGTGATGTGTGTTTATCAGCATATGTTGTTGAAGATGACAGTTTGTTCTGTGCATCAGCACTCGCTGTCATAGCAATAACCTGTTCTTCACAACTGTCAGAAATTCTGTGACGCTGTCTTGAATGCAAGTGGTGGCTCAGCCAATAGCTCAGTTCATGATGGGATGGATGTAATTATCAAAACTTACACAGCAAATTTGACAGTGTATATCCAACACTTTAGGAGTATATTGTACACCAATTTCTGTGTTTATTTGGGTCCAAGGAGTCAGTGTACATTTTACACTGTTCTCAGAGTTTTAAGTCAACACTAATCTAGAGTTAAATGCCTAACACTATAAGAGTAAAAATGAACTCTTAGGGTTGCTCTCAAGTATAAAAATGAAAAAAGGCCTACTTTGAGGTAATGGAGGTGAATACTAAAGGATTTTGAATTATGTATTAATATTAACACATTATCTCCCATCATGCATTGACCCAAAATTACTGTCCTGAATGTCAGCACAGAAATTTGGGAGAGTTGTGAAGATTAGTTGGTACCTTGAGAGTTACCAAGCAGCAAGTACTGACAGTCAGCACAAACTACCAACTTCAACAACATGTTTTAATTAATACACCGTACACACCAAGGAGACCCAAAGGGATCACATACAGTATACACTTAACTCACCGTGCAGGACCATACAGGGGAGTCACAAAGCATGATGGGAAATATTCAAGCCAAAGAAGGCGGAGTCTTCCTGGGTGCACTTAGTTACACTTCATAGAGTTAATTATACACTGAAAGAGGAAACTTGTTTTAACTCTGAAAATTTTCACCAGCACTGGTGGTTATTTTACTCTCAACGGTGTTAGAATTATTTTGAAAGAGTAAATATGACTTAACAACTCAAATTTAACACTGGGGATTTCACTGTGCAGTTGTGTGCTTATAGTGTACATCTCTACTAACTCAATGCAGGTGCAAAAAGTATTTATGTTTGAGTTGATTGATCACCACAATAGAGTAACTCTTTAACACTGCTGAGAATCATATTAACTCTATCCAGTGTTGTTAACCTACAGTGTTAAGTTGTATTAACGCTGTACAGTGGAAGCCAGTGTTAAATTTTAACTCAATTATGAGTTAATTTTACTCTGAAATTTCAACACTATGGAAATAGTTAATTCAACACTATTTTGATAAGGACCAAATACACTCGGATACAGTGTTAAATTTAACTCTATAAGTGTTGATTTAACACTGCAAAATTTGCTATTCTGATTTTCTTGATATAAACGTACCTTGTCCATGGAAATCTCCTCCACTGTTTCTGTGTCTTTTGTTTTGTTGTTGTTTTAAATGAGGCCTCTGACGCATCTTTTTCTGTCCTCTTTTGATGAAGCCTCATAGATATTTCCATTTAGTTGTCTGCTATCGAAAGTCCAAAGTACTTCATTTTAAAATTTTATGCTTGTATATTTTGTGTTTATCTTTTTTTAAATCTTTATTTATCTTTGTATTTTTTCTTAATTCCTTTTTAAAAATTAAATATTATATTATTTTTAATACTATTATTATTATTGTTGCCATTATTAACATCATTAGTACAACTGTTATAAGCAGTTTTTTTTGTACTGTTGTTTGACAGTGTTACTGGTGAAAAATCAATAAAAACATGTTGTAAAGGTAGAATCCCGAGTGTTCCCCCATTTCTGTTTGTATATTCAAACTGAGAGCCCCCCCCAGACTTCTACATTTTTAAAAAAAGAGTTTGCTCCAATTGATGAGTTTATCCACACGGAGCGCTACGCCCTTAGCTCTGTCATTGGCTGGAGACAACTGGAGACAGTGGATTGAGCTGGATTTCACTCACAAAAGTCTAGCATTTATTTTCAGGGGGGAAACTTCGAACTCTCCCTTTAAATTAGTTTCAATTTAAAAACAAGCAATTGTTCAGCCCTACATTCAGGTTTGTTTTTTTCCCCATTTTTTCAAAATAGAGATCACTTTCAGACATACACTAAAAAAATGAAACTGTATGTTCAAGTGTCTCAACTGACATGTAGCTTCTGCTTGGATAAAATATGTTTGTAAGATGATTATTTCATGTCCTTTTAACTTAAAGACCCACAGCGGAACTTTTAGCAGTTTTTTTCAGTGACGCGCCCCCTATCTGCGGCTAAACTAGCATCCATCTTCATCGTACCTGTGAGCTCACTCCAGCCAGCAAAAGTCTCATCTTGACTCTTGTTCTGTCCCTTCCTCTCTTTCTTTTCCTCTCTTCCTCCAATAATGTTCCCTTGTGTTTCTTTGCTGAATCTGATGCGCGTTCAAAACACCCGCTATGTTCATGTCTGGTTCATATCCGTTTGCTAGTAAGTGACGCGGTGCGCAATCACGGCTGCAACGTCACGGCATCGTTCCAGAGGGAAAAGTCACATAGCGCAGTTTCTGAGCCTCGGGACGCTGCTGGGCAGTGATGACTCGAAAGTGCACATAATGAATGTTGGAGTGCCATCAAAACAATTCAGAAACGCATATTTTTAAGGTCGAAAAGTTACGTTGTGTGTCTTTAATGAGTTTAGATTGTACACTAATCTGAAGCTAATTTTACCCAAATAAGTTTAGTTGGATCAATATTAACCTTAAGTATTAGTGTAAATCAAACTAATGGAAAATCAGTTAGACAGACATAAGTTGGTTCAAGTTGGTCAAACTAGAAAGAAACAAAAGTTAAGCAAACTCAAATAAATCATGTTGACCCAAAGTATAATGAATTGAAACAGCAATATTGTTTAATGTTGTAAAAGAGTTATTAAATTGTGTGGAAATGCTTTCCATTCATTTTTTAAGTTCATTCAACAGATTATTTCTTTCAGTGTAGAGAACATTTTAACAAAAACATGCTCCTTTAAATAAAGTCAGGCAGAGGGGCTGGGCTGATAGAAAATATATCACGCTCAGAAAGCCTGGTTATCTCTTTTTCAGACCACTTTGCAAAGTTACACGAAAGTCTGGCTGCTTAGAAAAAAAAACATGAAATAAGGGACAGGTCAAGACTTTACCTCCGCATACAAATCCATTTATTATAGTTTTAAATGCTTTGTTCTGGCCCTGAGGCTGAGTAATAAAGCCACGAGCATCATGTTTGCATGGTTTTTACCTCAGGCTTTGTCTAAAATGACCCCCATGTTCACTCCTTCCCTTCTCTGTATATAATTAAAGGTGTCATGATCAGATTTATACACCCCAACACAATGACTAAAGTAAACAAGGTGCAGTAAAATGTTAACAGGAGACAATTTCAGTAAGAGGCCGGTAAGTTCAGCGGAGTGGAAAATTACCAGCAACCAGCTAAAAGCAATTTTCAACAGTTTTTTTTTACGATAACGTGCTTTACATTTACTCAGCGCATTACTCAAAGAGCTTTCACAGCAGTGATGTAAATGCTCTGCATTTTTTATCCAAGCATACTATGTGAGTTTTTTCTCTTGTCAGGCTGGTGCATGCATGGCTGGACGTCAGGCTGCGCGCTGTTCACCTACCTGCTCCGTTGCGGTTCTCAGGATTTGTATTGGACAGATACTCTCCGAACGCTCTGGCGGCTCTGTGGAGACATAACGGATGTAACAATGAAGCTGCAGATGAAGAACTCGTTTGACCCTCCTCTCTAAGGCCTCTTTATTGCAAACAGATTACACCATCTTAACCGTCTGTGAGAGGATATTCATACTATGAAACAGCCGTCTCTCACCAGGGTAGCATTCTGGTCTAACGTAGCGCAGAGAAAGCTGGGAAGCAGGCTGGTAGCCACAGCTTGCCTCCTCTGCTCAGATGATCGGCCTCATAGAACAGCCACAAACTGGCAGTGTGTGAAATGTCGATTTGTCGGACAGTCTTTTTGTACAGAAAATGCTGTTTTCTATTAATTCTCCAGGGATAATTCTCCCAACACTGCTGCTGTCAGGTATTCTCTCCTTTTCTGACTCACTGGCTAGATGTAATAGATGTTTCTTCTCTTGTATGTATCATGAGTACAATCATTGTCCTGCATTGTTGGACATAAAATGTATCGGGCTCCATCAGTACAGGGTTAGACTAAGTCCTGCAGGGGTGCAGAGTGTTTTATGAAGAAAGAAAAAGAAACAAGGAGTAATTGCACCACTAAAAAGGGAAAGTTGCCTCAAACCATGTTAACTGTGATTAATTCATGAACAAAACTTCAACATTTGTGATTACCAAGACAAAAAGGTCCCCAGGCTTATTCTCTGCTATAAATAGCGCATTCATCTGAGCATAAAGGGGTCAATCAACTCAGTTGTGGCCTTTTCACTAGATTAATAATATGCTTGATGAATAGTCAAATATATTACACATAAAAGAAAAACAACCCATTACCCGGATTTAATAGGTATATATATATATATACAGTTATCCTCAAAGTTATTCATACCATCCATTCAAAGAAAAGGCTAAATTCACAACAGTAATTCAAATCATAAGAAACTAAATAAACTAATAATAGATAGAAAAAATGACAAAATTATAATTTAGTGAAACAAAATATTGCATTTGAATTAGGGATGCACCGAAAATTCGACCACCGAAAATTTTCGGCCGAAAATGACCCAAAAGTGCATTTTCGGTTTTCGGCCGAAAGACATAAATCACCGAAACAACGCACCCGGAAGTCGTGATGACAGCAGCGGGAAACAGGGTCACACGCAAACAGCGCAGAGAGCACGTGGAAACGGGATAAGAGCCAGCATGTCTGCAGTGTGGACTTATTTCACTATCTCGGAGAAAGACCCACGCATGGCGATTTGCAAAACATGCAATGCTGAAATTTCAAGGGGGGGTGTGTCTACAAAAAGTTTCTCCACGTCTGGTTTAATTTATCACCTGAAGTCCAAACATCCTCATCACCATTCTGAATATGAGAAAAATACTGCACAGAAAAGGAAACTGACACCGAGCACGCCCACTCCGTCTGTAGCGGACGTGTTCGAAAAGGCAAAAAAGTTTTCCGCTGATTCCGCCAAGGCAAAGGGCATAACACAAAAAATCATGGAATTCATTGCCTTAGACGATCAGCCGTTCTCCGTTGTAGAAGATGTGGGATTTCGTAGGCTGATTGATCACATTGAGCCCCGTTATGCTATGCCAAGCAGACGACATTTATCAGACGTGTGTTTACCTGAGCTGTTTAATGTTGTTGCAACTCATATCCACGAGCTTCTAGCATCAGATATTACAGCCATCAGTTTCACGACTGACATATGGAGCTCCGATGTCAGCATCACCAGCATGCTCAGCCTAACCGCGCAGTGGATCGACACTGATTTCAAGCTGCAAAAGATTCTGCTCCATTCACAAGAGTTCAGAGGCTCACACACAGCAGCAGCAATTTCTGATGCATTCACAAATATGTTCGACACCTGGCATATCAATCGATCTAAAGTGCATGCCATAGTCAGTGACAATGCAAGAAATATGGCAAAAGCAATAGAAGACAGCCAGCTAAAAGGAATACGATGCATGGCCCACACACTACATCTGGCCGTGAACGAGGGAGTGTTGTCTCAGCGCAGCGTCAAAGACGTCTTGGCTATAGGCCGAAGGATAGTTGGTCACTTTAAACATTCTCAGCTGGCCTATTCCCGCTTACAGTCTATGCAAGATCAGCTTGGAACAAGAATAAAACGGTTCCAGCAAGACGTGAGTACACGATGGAACAGCACCTTTTACATGCTGGAAAGCCTGTCTGCACAAAAGCGCGTCTTGGCTGCTTACAGTGCAGATTACGAGCTCCCTGCGACCCTCACTTCACACCAGTGGGTCTTAATAGAAAACATTCTCTCCGTCCTTGCCCCCTTTGAGCAACTAACTAAAGAGATCAGCTCCTCTGACGCATCTGTTGCAGACGTAATACCGTTAATTGCGGCACTAAAGCGTCTTCTAAGCAAAGAAGTTGAAACGGACCACGGGGTGAAAACCATGAAAAATACACTCCTCGAGTCTGTCAACAGGCGTTTTGCGGATATCTATGATGATCCACTGCACTTTATCGCGACTGTACTTGATCCGCGTTATAAGGATCATTATTTGGATGTGGGGATAAAACAGCGCGCACGAGAAATGATCCAGGCTGCGATGGATGCGGACAACCCGCCCACAGAGGGACCAGCGCACAGCGCAGGAGGAGAGCAGAGCGCCGAAAAAAGGATTCGTCTCTCTGCACCAGATGAGGGGCTTGCACCTTCGTTGTCTGATATGTTCAATGAGATTCTGCAAGAGAGTGCCCCAAACAGCAATAGGTAGGTTGTTCTGTTCTGACAATTTCATTTTTCAGCTCGTGTTTTTTTTTTTTTTTTTTTTTTTTTTTAATGTTTATTATGCAGTGACCTTTTATCTTTCTCAAATGTCAGGCAGCCAACAAGCTCAACCACTCAACAGTTGGACAGTTATTTGTCTGAAGTCCCCATCTCCAGAAGTGATGACCCTCTTGCCTACTGGAGAAATAACCATGGCCGCTTTCCTGACCTGGCAAAGATGGCACGCAAGTACTTGTCTGCACCATGCACAAGCACTGACAGCGAGAGACTGTTCAGTACTGCAGCTCATGTTCTTGATGAGAAGAGGAACAGACTTCACTGTGACAAAGCGGAAAAGTTACTCTTCATCAAGAAAAACCTGCCACTTTACCTCAAGAAGAGAAGGGCGTGTCTAGTATTTGTTTTTCTCTTTGTATGCCCACAATTCTTGGCACATTTGTTGTTGATAAATGCCTACAGGCCATGGTAATCTTTGTTTAATACACTTTTGTTATAGGCCAACAGAGAAAATATTGTAGCAGTTGCACTTGTTCTGAATGGACTCTGTTGTAGTAGTCTTATGGAGAAAAATATAAAATACACTTTACACTTATGTGAGAATGAGAACATATTTAATTTCACAGTCTTTCAGCAGGCCAGTCAGTTATATAAACCTGTATATCATTATTTGTAGTAGTAGTCCTAGAGAGAAAATCTTAAAAGGCACTTAATTATGCACTTTGTGTTTTTATGTGAGAACATATTTAATTTCACAGTCTTTCAGCAGGCCAGTCAGTTATAAGCCTGTAAATTATTATTTGCTGTAGTAGTCCTACAGAGAAAAACTTAAAAGGCAATATGTAATGCACACGAGTGGAGTCAAACTAAATATTTCATTTTGAATTTTATTTATATTGTGCATTGCCGTAATGTCAGTGGTAAATAAATATTTTGATACTTCTGTAATTGATTATTGCAATGTCTTTATTTTAGTAAGGTTAGTACACATCGTAGCCAAAAATGCTATGGTTCTAATAATTGACATGATTTCTTTCGGTGTTTCGGTTTTCGGTTTTCGGCCTTGGTTGGCTCATTTTTCGGTTTCGGTTTCGGCCAAGAATTTTCATTTCGGTGCATCCCTAATTTAAATTGTGGTGGGAAATTTTTTAAAAGAGTTCCTTTTCCATGAGCAGTGGACCAAAATGCCTGTCAACAGGTGCAAGTCTTTATGAATATTACAGAAAACATCTGATTGCCTCAAAGCATTGCTCAACAAAATTTTAGCTTCGGAGCCCAGTCATGCTTGTTTACCTTATTTATTTTTTGTTTGTTTGTATTTAATATATCTTTCGAACCACAATTCAAAATCAATGTCACAGTTTTCATAAAATTTATTTCACTGACAGCTGATTTTTTTCTATCTTTAATCAGAGGTTATGAATCATTTTGAGGACATATACATACATATATATATATATATATATATATATATATATATATATATATATATATATATATATCAGGGCTGTCCCAAACGATTATTTTCAGAATTGATTCATATTTTGATTATTTTTTCGATGCATCGATGCAGCTAACAATTTTATTTTTACAATTAATTTATTAATCTAATGATTTTTTTTATTGCTTGATCAATATGACAATGAATTTAACTAGAACAAAACCAAAAATACTAAATACTAAATACTGCGTAAATACTAGAAATCTTGTGCAGATTCAACTGAGTTTCACAGAAGCCTTTTTCCTCCTCAACTTCAATGGGTGTCTCTATTATCATTTTCAAGATGCTGTCACTCAGCTCTTCTGACATCTTGGGGGTGCATGGTGGTGCTGTTTTTCTTTTAGGGAAAAATTCCTCCATACTTATTTGCTTAATTTTCCTAAAAAAAAAGGCAAAATGCACAGTAGCATAATATAATATAAAAAATGTCCCTGTCACTGTATATGCAGCTAAGATATGTGTAGTGACTTATAAAGTTATTATCTGTCATTTGTTTCTCTTGAATCTCACAGTATTTGTTTTAGAAATAAAGATCAACCGTCAAGGGTATCTGCAGTTTCTTTTATCTTTGCTAATCATCATTATGACCACACTCACAATGTAAGCAAGTTCACATGAGCAGCAACATAACTGCGTGCAGCATTAGTTCAGTCCTTTCTGCATAACGTCAGCCATGGAAGCAAACGTAAGGATGTAAAAGGCAGAATTACTGTTAAACCCCATTCATACCCTACGGTAAATACGGATACGGACGTGATACAAAACCGGAAACAAAGTGCGGGCATTTTGGAACCGAAAAAAAGAATTGAAATTCAAAATCTTCTTCTCCCGGAACTGAAGATTTGGAACCGGTTCCTATTTGGAACCGGTTCTCAGTGCCCAACCCTACTGATGAGACAGCATGAAACATGACTTTTACACATGGACTGGCCAGTTGCCACCACAAAGTCCAGACCTGTACCCCAATGAGAATCTTTGGGAAGTGCTGGAGGTCCAGAAGTGCTGGACTCTTCCATCATTACTGCAAGAACCTGAAAAATCTAGTCTGGAAGGAAATAAGGTCACATTGCAGATGCCACAGAGCATGCGTATTAAAGCCAGCGGTGGTTCATTAAAATCTTGATGTGTGACTTGTTTGTGGACAGACAGTGTATGATAGGGCTGGGCAACATATTAATATAAAAAATATATTGATACATTTTTAAATGAGTTACGGAATTGGACCATATTGCATATATTGATGTGCATTTTCAATATTTGTTTTGTTTTTATATATACTGTAAATGCTGCCCTTACTGGGGTTTGTCATATTCAATTCTTTTGTAATGATCATTATTTGCATCTGTGAATTTGTTATACACTATTTATGTTTACATTTTATTGTTCTTTGAACAGCTGAGCATTATTTCATATGGCCAGTTTTAATAAAACTACTTGTGGGTCATATTTGGCTTTGACTGTGACTACACATTTGCTCTCACTTTGCAATAAAAATATCTGGATATACAGTTGTGTGAAAAAGTGTTCGCCCCCTCCCCTTATTTCTTATTTTTTTTGCATGTTTGTCACACTTATATGTTTCAGATCATCAAACACAAAATGCAGTTTTTAAATGAAGATTTTTATTAGTAAGGGGGAAAAAATATCCAAACCTCCATGGCCCTGTGTGAAAAAGTGATTGCCCCCCTGTTAAAACATAAATAAACTGTGGTTTATCACATCTTTGGAAAACTGAGTTCAATTTCTCAGGCCTGATTACTGCCACACCTGTTCTCAGTCAAGAAATCACTTATATAGGACCTGCCTGACAAAGTGACGTAGACCAAAAGATCCTCAAAAGCTGGACATCATGCTACGATCCAAAGAAATTCAGGAAAAAATGAGAAACAAAGTAATTAAGATCCATCAGTCTGGAAAAGGTTACAAAGCCATTTCTAAATCTTTGGGACTCCAGCAACCACAGTGAGAGCCATTATCCACAAATGGTGAAAACATGGAACAGTGGTGAACCTTCCCAGGAGTGGACGGCCGACCAAAATGACCCCAAGAGCACAGCGAAGACTCATCCAAGAGGTCACAAAAGACCCCAGAACAACATCCAAGAACTGCAGGCCTCACTTGCCTCAACTGAGGTCAGTATTCATTAAATGAGCAAAAAGAACATAAAGGCTCGTCTCAGTTTTTCCAGAGAGCATCTTGATGATCCCCAAGACTTTTGGGAAAATACTCTGTGGACTGATGAGACAAAACTTGAACTTTCTGGAAGGTGTAGGTCCCATTACATCTGGCGTAAAAGTAACGCGGCATTTCAGAAAAGGAACATCATACCAAAAGTAAAATATAGTGGTTTTAGTGTAATGGTGAGGGGCTGTTTTGCTGCTTCAGGACCTGGAAGACTTGCTGTGGTAAATGGAACCATGAATTCTGCTGTCTACCAAAAAATCCTGAAGGACAATGTCAGTGTCCTTGTCAATGACAATGACATCTGTTGGTGACCTCAAGCTGAAGCGCACTTGGGTTCTGCAGCAGGACAATGATCCAGAACACACCAGCAAATCCACCTCTGAATGGTTTAAGAAAAACAAAATGAAGACTTTGGAGTGGCCTAGTCAAAGTCCCCACCTGAATCTGATTGAGATGCTGTGGCATGACCTTAAAAAGGCGGTTCATGCTGGAAAACCCTCCAATGTGGCTGCATTTTCTGTTTTCTGTCTACTTGTGTTATCTTTGTCTCACATTTAAATTTGTTTGATGATCTGACACATACAAGTGTGACAAACATGCAAAAAAATAAGACATCAAGAAGGGGGCAGACACTTTTTCACACAACTGTATCATATATTGATATTCTGCTTAAATATATCGGGATATGAGTTTTGGTCCATATCACTCTGCCCCAGTGTATACCATTGTATCATGTCAGACAGGTACAAAGAAAAACAGTGGGAGTGGATTCAGTTTAGTTTCGATTCATCAGATATCAGATGTTTCACTTGTATAATTACCTCCATTATTCACTTCACTTCACTTCACTTCAATTCAACCCAATCCAGTCCAATTCATTCATTTATTCATTTATTCATTCGTTCGTTCATTTTCTGAACCGCTTATCCAGTTCAGGGTCATGGGTTTGCTGGAGTCTACCCCAGCTATAATCAGGCAAGATTAATTTCAATTCAAGTTTATTTATGCTCTTCCGGCAGTTGAAAACGGAATTACAAGGACATAACTAAGGATAAAAGTGCATTAAATTTCAAACATTACCGTAAAAAAACACAAGTAAACAATGAACATAATAACACGATGTTCAAATACTCTGACCGAGAAGTCTTGACGTGTAGTATTTACACTTTACTATTGCTTTGAATAACAATATCGTATTACAAGAAGCTAAAAGAGATGATTAATGGCTAAAAATCAACTGTCACTACAATGTGAACCTTGTTCATTTGCAGTCAAATACACATTCTTCCTGCTAAACCACATGACACATATCTCTAGGAAAGATATAGGCCACACACTAACACACCTATAGAGAAGCAACACAAGCTAATAACTCTCCTCCCACTCACTCCGACCTCACATTCCTGCCAACTACACACACTCCCACATCCTCAGTGTGTGCATGCGAGAAAAAAAACAAATTGGTACAAGCACAGCCTGCCTTTCACAAGCAAGCAGAGCTAAAATCTCAAGGGAGTTGTGGTGGAGTGCGTTACCTTCCTGATACGACACTCTAAGTAATTAAATATCAGGCAGCACGTGAACACAGTCACTCTCTTCTAACCCCCTCCCTCCTCCCATCCCCCCACCACAGCCACGATGATGGAGGAGGAGGAGGGAGGAAGGAGAGCGGGAGAAAGCAAACGCAATCATCTGTAGATTTGTCTGCTTGGGTCCACACAGTCCTGCCAACGACGCTTTCACATGCTTCTGCTGGAGAAGACGGATGCGGAAACAAGAGCTGATCATGCAGGAAAAATGGCAGTAAGCATGGACTCAGTAACTATGGACTACTGTGATAAAAAGCATAAAATGCAAGTGTTTTGGGGGGGGTTTCCTGTCACAATCAGCAGATGCTGGAAATCCTATTCAATTGTGACCAATGCATCACTTTGGATTAATCTTTAAAAGATGAACTTCTGGCCTCATATGAAATAAGAAGCACATTTCATGTAACACACATTTCCTCCCACGGCCAAACATGCAGCCCTCACTTTAGTTTTCAAATTTTCTTCTTCTTTTTCTTTCTACTCTAGAGGTCTCTGAAACACAGTCTATAATAGTTTACTTGTGTTGGAAGCGTTTGAACACATAAATTATAGATGACAGTCAGGCTCCTCTTCCTGGTCCTGATGCAGCTGCTGCAACAGCAGCTTTGCTCCGTCTCTTTGTTTGTTTTTTCTTCAGCATGTTTTCAGCCATGTGACATGCAGAACGGGAGGAGGGAGGAGACGAAACAATGTGACAACAGGGAGATGAGTTTATAAGACCAAAATAGAAAGTAAGGGGAGAGTGGGAGGTGGGATGAGGAATGGAGATCACGGTTAAGGAAAGACTATTAAATAAGGAGTTGGTGAGGGGAACATGCAGGAGACCGAGGAGCCGCAAATGAGATGATATTGCACTCTCAGGTACTCCTCCTCTTTCCCCCCACTATGATTGAAGGGAAGGGTGGACTGAAGAAATGCTGTATAGGACAGAATGCAGCTGTTACTCTCACACATACACCCATGAAATAATGCATATAGTACTACTATAATCACTTGCATGTACACATAAAATCAACTAATATACACACACAACATCTCATATATGACCTGATATAAATGCACATTTACATGCAACTAAAACTCCACACACACATATGAGACACCCCAGCCATTTTAATCAGTGATAATAGTGATGTATGTGAGAGGTTATATACTGTATGTGTTTGCAGAAGCTCTGAGTATAAATGAGAGGTCATATGCGTGAGCTGACACTGGTTTGGTTTGAGTGAGAACTGTATGCGTGTGTGAGGCATAATTTTGTCACGGAGGTGAGGCTACAATCCAGCGTCCAGAGAGTGGACAGTATGCTCCCAGTCTAAATCAGACTAAAGGGGAAATGAAAACAAAAAATAACAAAAAAAGAGTTTTCAAAATTAGTCTTCAATGTGTCCCTCATTATGTTAATTTTGGGTTAAATGCAACATTGGCAGGTTGCATCGGCCATTGGCTGAGGCTGATGATAAAATATCTGTATCGGCCCTAAAAAAGAGGTAGCGGGCGATCCCTAGTTGAAACTCGTGGTGAACTCTGAACTCTGCACTGCCCTATGGTGGTCACACACGAACAGGGAGCATAAATGGACCTATAGAAACCATGCCGTGTTGCCGTGGTGAAATGACCTCACACATACAAGTTTTCATTTAAACCAGTGTCAGCTCACAAATACAGATGTACAGTATAACCTCTAAATTATACTACTATGAGCTCAACATACACATATGTACCCTTCATATAAAGTACTGTTATCATGGGTTTATAGTGTATTGTATGTGCAGTGGGTTTTAGTATGCATTTTTGCACATTCAGTACTTCATATTGTGTGTGATTGTGAGAGTTGGTTTTATGTGTATGTGCAAGCGATGATAGCTGCATGATTTCAGCTTTGTGTGTGAGTTAAAAATGCATTATTTTCTATGTGGCATCCCATATGAACTCAGGACTGCATATGATCTATGAGGAATAGCAGAGCTTATAGATGCCTGGGGAAACATTTACATCACATGATCCAGTGCAGAAAACCAAAGAGCAGAGCTTCAAGCGGAGCTCAAAAATAGAACATGCTTGTGTCTGTGGTTTGATTAGGTGTTGGCATGTGTTTTCTGCGTTCGGAGTCGATAAACATGACATTGTGCTGAATAAAATGTGTGGACGAACAACAGCCTGCTTTCAGAAGAAAACCTGCTATATGTTTATTTGTCTCCTTGACTGACACACTGTAGCTTTATGGGTCCTGGTTGTAAACTAGGAGCTGGTAAGACATCGCTATGCTGGTGTCCTCTGCAGGGCAGAGTTCACCAGTATGACAGGCCGATACATCGGCCGACCGATATATTAGACCAATATTTGCGTTTTTTGCTAGTATCGGCATCAGCCAATACATCGGGTGCGTTGGCCGATATACGCCCTTTGGCATAATTTACAGACAGGCATCTATACAGGCAGCAGTTGCTGGAGATGCTGCCCCCCCCTCCTCTCCTCTCTTCTCTCCTCCACTAACAGCAGTTCTGGTCTACCGAAGCTTTCCTAATAAAAGTTGTAAAATTTATTTTAAACGTTTCCTTCATCATATGCAGCCGCAACCAGCTGATGGACGGCAGTGAAAAGTGAAAGTGTGACTTTACACAATCAAATAAGAATAATTTTAGGAGGTAAAAGCTCAAATGTGTTACACACCGTCTTCTTTTATCCATCAGCTGATGGATCATAAGTGTCAGACTTCGCGGTGCGGGGAAGACGAGCGCAATCCGAACTGAAAATGAAAAATCTGTATTTACAGTAGGCGATCTCCGTCAGATTCTCAGACAGAACAAAAGCAGGAGGAAAGTTACTGCTGCTTCTTCAGACCTAAAACTGACCATCAATTCTCCTGATGAAGAGACTCAGAGGAGAAATCACCTGATCCAGCCGCTCTGGTTACTCACCCACGGAAAACGCAAAACTCTCTTATCCCCTTTTACGCAGCAGCGGGTGAAACTGTGAAACAGGCGAGCAGATACGGAGGCATGTCGGGTCTCCAGTGGGCAGGGAAACTTTTCATCCACACATCCAGATGTGAAACATCCGGAAAACAACAGAAGCGGGCGTGTCCGCTTGTACGGAGGAACTGATTATGGCGCTTATAATCTCTGCGTCCTCCAGCGACAAGCTAGCTTACCGATCCCGGAGGAAAGTCGCCATTTCCGGGTTTTGACTCCGTGGAAAACGTTTAGGTGGGTCCATTTAGTGAAGTCTTCACCTAAATTTACTCCAGGTTTTGCTCTTCTCAGGTCACTCCTCCTCAGAAACAGATAACAATATCTCCAGGGCTCTGAAGCAGCTGCTTCACCCGTCATCTCTACGGTTTTCCTCTTTTACAAGCCTGACTATGACCAAAATATTGTTTCTACACAGAGATCGTATTTGGCAACCTGCAATGGCAGCCCTGATGCTGATAGACGATAAATAAAATGCAATTATCTAGGACCCGTCAAAATTTATTTTATAATTATTTTTAGGCTCAATATAATTTTCCTGGGAAACTGTTAGTGCTTTCATTATGCAGCATCCCTAATACACTTGTGGAGGTATTATGTTTTTTTAACATAGCAGCTTTTAATAAAAATGTTCCATATTGAACTGTTAACTGAGCCGCCTGGTTTTCTAAACCTTTGATCTATTCATTTTAGTTGCAAATCCACAAGCTTGAACCATCTGTTCTCCTTGGCTGGCTGCCCACCACCATCATCTGCCAAAGCCGCAACATATGATTGCCTTTGATCAGTCTCATCACGTGACTGATGTCAAAGTTAACATCACACTGCTCATTTAAGTGGCAGCCGCTTAGCGCTTCTGGAACAGTGGTCCTTAGTTTATGTTTTTGGTGTCTTTAGTTTGAGGAACTTTGTGTTTAGTTTTAAATTCAGGTGTTTTTGTTTGGTTAATGATTCAGTGGTTAGATTCCATTTTGTTTTTACACTAGTAGTTTGGATTTGGGATAGCAAGGTCCTTTGATTGTAGTTTGGTTTTGGTTACAGGTCTTGAGTTTATGAAGCAACAACTATCAATTGGTTTCTAGCCTAGTTTTGTTTTTTTCCCCCATTTGGTTCATCAAACTTTTAGTGTTAGGCTTTGAAATACATCTTTTTAATATGTTCCTTTGAAACAAAAAAGCAGTAATCCCAATCACCTTTTCAGAATACAGTTTTCAAACTTTTTGTAATAGAGAAAAGTCACTTCATGAACAGCAAGCAGCTGTTTCTGTGATCTTTGTTTCAGAAAAAGAAACCAGTCTTTTGTATGCATCATCCTAGCCCCTAGCAGACCTGGGACGTAACATCAACCTTTAATCCACAGTTCGCCTGCTAGTTTGGTGAAGCGGCTTCATTTAATGTAAAACAGCTTCACATTATTCTCCAAGCTGTCCAACACTGACATTTAAACTCATTGCACACAAACTCAACACAAATTCAAAAGCTGTGCGCAATATGAGCAGAACGTGCAGCGTGCGTTCTGGTCACTTTCTCATAATTATGCAGAGCTGGTGCGTTTTAACACATGTTGATAATGATTTAAGATATTTTTAGTTCATATGTTTATCACAGAAACGCATAAAACACTGCACAGGAATGAAGTCCTATATGACACGAAACAAAAGACAAGCACAGAACACAGCATATGCTGCAGCGGAGACAAAGTGAGGAGAGTGTGTGTGTGTGATCTAAAGAAAAATAGCCAGGAGCAGGAGGCGGAAAACATTTTGAAAGAACGGGGAAAGGGGTGAGGCGGTCAGTAAATGATATTAATTCCCGTTTTAATTGTTATTATTTTATCATTAGCATGGTCTGCCATGACTATAAATACACACGTTTAAAGGGACTTGAGGCAAGATTAAGAAACGAAACTCGCGACTGCCGTGACTGACGTTTCAGGTAACTGCAGCCACGAGCCAAGCCGTCACGGGAGCGTGCACAAACTGAAGCTATAATGTTTACTACACTTTTTCTTCGTAATTGCACTTTTTAGTGTCTTTCAGTTGATCTGGATCGTTTGCTGACGGCAGAAGAATCCATAACTATCGCTTACAGTGTTTGAATTTACCCCGACCATCTTCTTCCTGTTTCAGAACTGCGGATGTAGCGTCATTTGACATCATGTCCGCAGGGCAGCGCGGGAGATTCGGCCACCAAATTGCAGCGTATGATGCAGCACACAGCCTGTTCAAGGCAACAGAGAGAAACGTGGGTGGAAACGTTATTTTTGGTATTTAGTGCTTCATCACCCATTTGTATTTAAAAAAATGGACATGCATGTTTGTTTTTTTAAAAATTCCTGCCTCTAGTCCTTTTAACCCTTAAAACCATCTGGACTCATCATGGATGTGGATGACATCACTGTGATGTGTAATGCTGCTGTACACCTGAAGAAGACGGCGTCACCGGGTTCCTCTCTCCGGGTTTGAGTGCAGGAGGTTTCCTCGGCGCCGGTGGGTGCTGGAGCTGCAGCTGGACAGAGACGGTTCCAGCGGGACTTCAGGTTGAATCCAGGAGGTTTTCTCTTTTCTTTTTAACTTTAATCCCGGTGGCCAAAAAGAAGAACATTACCAAGGATGGGCCTGAACACAGGTCATCAGCCTCTCGGCATCCATGACAGAACGAGTGTGTTGTTGTCGGAACCAAAGTCTCATGCGTTGTTCTTTGGGACTGCTGGATCAAAGAACACCTCTACTCTGATTTGCTGCCGCCTGTTGCAGCTGAACCGCGTCATAGCTAATTAGCATAACGTTAACCAAAGTTCAACTTCTTTTCTGGTGCCACTTCAGTCGCTTTTGTCGCTCTGGACGCCTGCTCTCACTGAAAATGTATTAACTTCCGGCGTCCTTGCCGGTTTTAGTCTGAATGTAGTTAGTCAAAGCACACGACAATAAACTCAGCATAATATGTTACACACTATTCATATTTAAAGACGCAACGTGACGATGTGCTGGTTTAATGTTACTGGTACAGCACGTGAACCTGTGTAGGTTTCACAGGGCTGCTGCTGTGTGATGTGATGCGACAGGCTCAGAGTGAAACAAAAGACTGTTATTTAAACTTTGTTTGCCGTTACTTAGTGGGTAAAACCGAAGAACACATTACATTATCTGTTGTGTCACAGTTTATTTAAAATCTGCTGTGTTGGTTTTATTTGCTGTCCAACAGATAAAGAACCGAACGTTCCCATGATTCAGAGAAATGGAGAAATAACCAAATAGTTTCCTATTAGACATTCATAATGGTCAATACCTCATTAATGTGGTGTTAGTTTGAGTGATGTCTGCATAATATCTGGCACCATTGGCTGGGATTTTTTAAAAATGTTGTTTCATTGCAATCCAATAGTAAGTGCAGAAAATCCAAAAGGACAGAAACAGCGTGTAAGCAGAGTTATATTTGTACCTGCAGTAGTGAATTCAAAAGTAAAAACACAGGACTGAGGTGAAGTGGAACATATTTACACAAACTTTTTTAGTAAAGTTTTGACAAAGACGAGCAAAATATTTACTCTAGAAAACACATTCAAATACTCTGAAATTGAAAAACTATGCTCTTGTCTAAACAATGCTTCCTCAAACAAAAATATCCTACTTTATTAAATATTAAAATTAATTCTTTCCAGTTCTCATACATTATGTGAATATTTTAAAACTCAGAAAACAAAATGTGACAGTTTTGACTTGCTGTTCTGTTGCATCGAACGATGTGCACCTTTTTTTTTTTTATAGTTGTTTTTAAAAGAAACTGTAGTATTTTTTGCAGTGGAAAAAATGTATTTCACATTTTGTTTTTACATGGGTTAGAAGAAAGAGCACGGACAGAATGGCTGGGGATTTTGACCGGTAATTCACTCAATCCATAAAATTTCAGTACATTAATTAACTATATCTATGTAAAATTGTTAAGACTGTGATACTATGATGATAAATTAAAAACATTTGAATTACTGTTTGACAGTTAAAAGATGTGTTCAGCTTTAATGATAAACAACAACTTCCCAACACTAATGGAGCATAATCACAATTAAAGGTGATAGTTCGATCAACTTTTTCAATCAAAACAATCACTTTTTATAAAAATATTACATCCACATAGCATCTAGAGGGGAGCGGAATAAAGGTATTCATTTTACAAAAATATATATATATAACATATAAATAATTGTTTTTCAAATTTGACAGGGCTAAGAAAAAAATATATTTACATATGCCCATGCCAATATTGGGATTCTGTGCCGTTAACATTAGCTCGGGAGTAACTAGCTCAATGTCTATGTGTAGAAATAGGATCTTCCTTGCCTTATATTTCTCAAATTCAAGCGGACAGAAAACGAAGCAGGATGAGGGTGAAGGTAGCAAAGGGGCTCAAAACCCCTGAGGAGGTTACCCTTACTCCTGGACATTCAAGTTGAACATTTACTAATGCTAATTAACAGTTAGCTCTGTAACTAATAATAATGCTAATTGAGAAAATAAGTGTTAGTGTGCCACCTACTGACCGGGAGGAATTAAACTTGTATACTCACCTTTAAAATAAAAGACAATGTAATTATTTTTATTATGTAACATGAGTTTACCCCCACAGAGTGCTACGCATTTAGCTCTGTCATTGGCTGGAGACAAATACGCAAATCCCTGTCACTGCGTATGAAAATACGAGCTCTGAACTGTGTTTTCTCAAGACAACGACATTAATAATTCCACTGTCACAAAGAAATTATCTCAAGATAATGCTGAAAATGGTTTTCAAGCACAGATGCTCTCATAGTCGCTCACTTTCTGGTTAAACACATAAATCACCTGTCTGGGTGGTGATAAAAACGTAATGATCTCAGTGAATCACACTCTCGTAGTGAATATTCTTCGGTTGTAGGTCATTTGGTCAGCAGTGTAGTTTGTGGGGGTTCAGGAAGTCGACTGTAAAATCATCTGTGGACCGTGATATATATCGAGCCACTAATAAACTCCCAGAATTTTCCTCTGAAGTGGACAGGGAAAGCAGAAAATGGGGCAGCAGCTAAAAGTTTAATGAGAGGTCGGTTAGCTCCTGTAGGCCTCATAGATGGAGGAGTTCATTTTACTGTGGTGCTCCCTGTAGGTCTTAAGCATCACACTTTGTTCTTTAACCAGCTCCTCCCAGTACTGTCCTCCTTCTGCTCCTCTTCTCCCTGCCTACCACCTCTGTACACTTCCCACTACTCTCTTTTCCTTTTTACATTCATTGCAATGTTTCTGCTTTTATCTTTTCATCAGCTTACCCACGGTTTTTGCTTCTCTTCCTTTTAAATCAATGTTCAACTCTCTTTTCTTATTTGTAAAACTACATCTACTAAAGTAAACAAAATCCCCCCAAAATCTCATTTAAACACTTTTTTGGCCGCTTGCCTGAGCTCTCCAACATAGGTTAAAAGACTGAGGCTGGTAGTTGGCAGGAGGAGCTACTAAATATATCCTAGATGCAGTCAACTATGTTCACAGTTATAAAATAGTCTGTTTTAAATTTAAAATGGGAAATAATGACAGTATTGGACTACTTTTAATGACTGTAGGGCCCCTGAAGCATATCATACCTTTTCTGTCTATATATGTAGGATCTTCTTCGGAGAGTTGATGCTTTTAACATCCTTAGACAGCAGGTTTAATATAGATGTTGTTCACACTTTCTCTATAAAAAAACATTTATCTGAGGTGATAATGGGAAGTGGAGCTCCTTGAGGGTTTGTCACTACAAACGAGTCCCCTGACATGTATTATTTACTAAAAATACCCCTGTAGCATTGTTTTACAGTGTTAATATGCTATCGAGGTGCATTGTGCACACATCATGTATGTTCATTGGTTCATTTGCAATTCATCCCATTAATGTTGTTAATACATGTATTAAATGGTTCAATGACTTTAATCCCAGCCTTATGTGCTTTTCTAAGGTTCATGCTTTTGATTTTCAGTGAAACAGCAGTATGAATGATTGCTCTGACTACATATAATGAGCTATGCAAAGAAAAAAAATATTGATTATAGATTTCCTTGACTGTTTTGCAGCTGCATCTAGACAGACACATCAACCACTGCTGAAGCAGGTAACACTAATGTCTGGTCGTCAATGAAATCACAATGGAAGCCAAAATGCATCATCATGTTGTAACAACCAACACAGTAATAATTTCTTAAAAAAAAAAAAAAGGTCATGTCATCATGAAGTCTGTAACTGTACACACTAAAAACACCTGGGTCAAATATAACCCATAATGGGTTATTCTTGACCCACTGCTGAGTTAAAAAGGGACCAACTGATTTCTGTGTTACTTCAACCCAAAAAATTGGGTTATTTTTTTTACCCAACTTTTGGTTTGAATATTTGACCCAGAAGTTGAGCTATATTTTCTACAATGTTGCGTTATCTTAACCCAGAGGTTGGGCCAACAACCCAACGACCCAAATGTTGGGTTGTTTCTGGGTAACTTTGACCCAGATTTTATTTCTTTTTTTTAATCCAACTTTCAGGTTGAATATTTGACCCAGATGTTGGGTTATATTGACTACAATGTTGGGTAATGTCAACCCAGTTTTTTTTTTTTTAACCTAACTTTTGGGTTGAATATTTGACCCAGATGTTGGGCATATATTTTCTACAATATTGCATTATCTTAACCCAGAAGTTGGGTCAACAACCCAACGACCCAAATTTGGTTTGTTTCTGGGTTACTTACCCAGAAAATTGGGTTTTTTTTCTTTTACCCAACTTTCAGGTTGAATGTTTGACCCTGAAGTTGGGTGACATTAATTACAATGTTGGGTTATTTTAACTCAGAAGTTGGGTCAACAACCCAAATGTCTGGGTTGTATAAACACAGACATTAGTTGGTCCCTTTTAAACCCAGCAGCTCGACCCAGGAGTTTTATTGTGTATATTTGACTATAACAGGCTGTGAAATGGGAGCAGCTACAGCTGAAGGATGGGCCCTCCATGCTCATCCACTCACTGGGAGGTGAAAACTAATACAGACCATAATTACTAAAATCAATGCAAACACCATCAACCATCCTACCTACTGGTACCTTATGTACCTCATTTCATTAACACAACATCATATTAGCCAGGCAATAAAAGCAAACTCACATTACCTACTGTTTCAGAGCAAAACCATGACTGGAGAATGAAAAAAAAAGGAAATTATTCATGCTGAGGACAGAGTTAGGAGAGCAGAATAAATGACAAAAGGTTACATTAAATAATGGATGAATGCAAGGAAACAAGAGCGTGCCAGGATCCACATTAATAAGCCAAGTATTACTGGTCCATCACATGCTGCCAAAACAAGCTCATTCATGAAGGTTTGGACATGCAGATCTCTGAGAAGCCCCGGTGCATAAACATAAAATGTCATGAGCTGAAAGTATGGACCAGACCTGGTTGATCTTTTATGGTTCACTGTAAGCTAGCTGACTGGAAGCACAATTCACACCTTTTGGGAATGATTTGGCTCTAAGGTCTTTAGCTCTGACTAAGGTCTTTGCTTTCTTATTCCAACTATCCAACACACTGACTAAGTGAACCAGCATTTCCAATGACATCCAACTTCACCCCCTGATGCCATGCATCAGTGGCTGTTTTCTATATGCATGAGTGAAGATGGTAAGTTTGCAAATATAACACTTCATTGGTCGGTCAGTCATCCAACACACTGCTGCCCACTGAAGAGCAAATAAAGTCGTCTTCAAAGTTATTCTTACCCTCCAATTAAAGAAGGAAAAAAAATCAGCTGATTGTAAAATGAGTTGAAATTGACAAAAGTAATAATAAATTAAAATTCTATGTAAATCATGACATTGATTTTGAATTGTGGTTTGAAAGAGAGATTGAAAACAAGCACACAAAAAATAAAATAAACAAGCATGATGGGGCTCCAAAGCTGAAATTTTCTTGACTCACTCCCATCAATTCTTTAATGATCAAAAAGACTTCTACAACTGTTGACCTGTAT
This sequence comes from Atherinomorus stipes, assembly GCA_023101725.1. Lineage (NCBI taxonomy): Eukaryota > Metazoa > Chordata > Actinopteri > Atheriniformes > Atherinidae > Atherinomorus > Atherinomorus stipes. The sequence continues at coordinate 157,569 of JALJCO010010686.1, read as the reverse complement.
TTTGGTCCACTGTTGATGTGTCTGGGACAGTTTTGTTTGTTTATTACTTTCAACTATGATTTCCAACCACAATTTAAAAGCAATATCATATTTCACTAAAATATAATTTTGTAAATTTTTATTTATTATTAGGTTCTTTAGTTTCTTGTTATTTGAATTAACATTGTAAATTTAGCCTTTTCTTTAATTGAAGGGTATGAATAATTTTGAGGTTGACTGTATATAATAAAACATAATATTTATACACACACCGGCCACTTTAAGTACACCTGTCCAACTGCTCGTTAACGCAAATTTCTCATCAGCCAATCATATGGCAGCAACTCAATGCATTTAGGCATGTAAACACTGGGCACGTTTACATGGAGACTTTTTCCCTTTCGGTACGAAATCATTCTGATTGAGGATTTTAGGGCAGCTGTTTACATGGGAACTAATTCATTCAGATCTGGCGTGTACATGCGCCAACATTCTGAAAAATTCTGTCCGACATGCGCAGAATAATGTAAATCAAGTTATTTATTAAAGACGGAGGTCTACAAACTGATCATCACGGTTGTTGTGGTTTCTGTAGGACTTAATCCAGCATCTGATCCTCAGGCGCTCCTGCTGCAGAGAAAAAGGCGTAGAGACAGAACTTGAATTAAAAACAAACTTTCTGTTGCTGTCCAAGGAATTATGTTGTTCACAGCCATCTGTGAAAGTGAGGAAACGTCACTCGTTGCACGTTGACGTATTGTCGAAGCATGCGCTGTAAGAGCGCAACCTCACAACTTTCCAATTCAGCGTTTACATGATACCCTGTTCCGTTTGGGGAAAGGAATATTCTACCCTCGTGAAACCGAATGAAAATTCATTCGGTTCAGCACTTTTCATTCGGAAAGAGGTGTTTACATGGAACATTTTCATTCCGAAAGAGCTTTTAAACCGAAAGCAATCGGTATGTTTGGGCCCATGTAAACCCAGCTACTGTCAAGACGTTCTGCTGCAGTTCAAACCGAGCATCAGAATGGGGAAGAAAAGTGATTTAAGTGACTTTGAATGTGGCATGGCTGTTGGTGCCAGACCGGCTGGTCTGAGTATTTCAGAAACTGCTGATCTACTGGGATTTTGACCCACAACCATCTCCAGGGTTTACAGAGAATGGTCCGACAAAGAGAAAATATCCAGTGAGCAGCAGTTCTCTGGGCATAAATGCTTTGTTGATGCCAGAGATCAGAGGAGAATGGCCAGACTGGTTCGAGCTGATAGAAAGGCAACAGTAATTCAAATAACCACTTGTTACAACCGAAGTATGCAGAAGAGCATCTCTGAATGCACAACACATACAACCTGGAAGCAGATGGGCTACAGCAGCAGAAGACAACCACCAGGTGCCGCTCCTGTCAGCTAAGAACAGGAAACTGAGGCTACAATTCACACAGACTCACCAACATTGGACAATAGAAGATGGAGAAATGTTGCCTTGTCTGATGAGTCTCGATTTCTGCTACAAAATTCGGATGGTAGACTCAGAATTTGGTGTCAACAACATGAAAGCATGGATCCATCCTGCCTTGTATGAACGGTTCAGCTTGGTGGTGGTGGTGTAATGGTGTGGGAGAGAATTTCTTGGCCCACTTTGGGCCCCTTTCTACCAACGTGGCGGTTTAACCACCACAGCCTACCTGAGTATTGTTGCTGACCATGTCCATCCCTTTATGACCACAGTGTAGCATCCTCTGATGCTGCTTCCAGCAGGATAACGCACCATGTCATAAAGCGGGAATCATCTCAGACTGGTATCTGGAACATGACAGTGAGTTCATTGTACTCAAATGGCCTCCACAGTCACCAGATCTCAATCCAACAGAGCAGCTTTGGGATGTGGTGGAACGGGAGGTTCTCATCATGGATGTGCAGCCGACAAATCTGCAGCAACTGTGTGATGCTGTCATGTCAATATGGAGCAAAATCTCTGAGGAATGTTTCCAGTACCTTGTTGAATCTATGCCACGAAGGATTAAGGCAGTTCTGAAGGCAAAAGGGGTCCAACCTGGTACTAGCAAGGTGTACCTAATAAAGTGGCTGGTGAGTTTATAAATAAATTGTATTTGCCAAGTTTGACTCAGTGATAAACAAGAAAAGAAAATGATCAAGTTTTTTTCATAGAGTATTCATATTATGAAATGAAAAATACTTCATTCGTACCAGAAGGGAAATTCAGCATTGTAAAATTAAATAATATATTAATATGATAATAAATGAAATATTATATGAATATCCCAACATATAACCACAGTGCAAACCGCAAAACAAAACCGTGGTGGAAACACAGTACACATGGACTTGTGGTAAAACCATTAGTCTTTAAAGATAAACTTAATAAATAAGGAGTCTTTTTTTTCTTTAGTAGAATTGGTTCACTATTAAATCAAACCGCCTACAATCAGCTTTTTTTCAATGAGAAAATGCCAAAAATGGATTTTATATATGTCATGAATAGTGATTTTGTTGTAAATAAAATTAACGGGTCAACTTCACAAATTAAGCTTTCTGCACATTGATTTTGACATTCGTTATATTATTATTCATTCATTTAATTTGTTTTACAATGATTTGGAAGACCCCTGAAATTAAAGTGGGACCCAGTTTGGAAAGGTTGATGTAAGTTATCATACGCACAGTGCGTTGATTTCCTCCAGTTGGTATTTATCATTGTTATCGTAATTAAGACAAATGCCAGAAATTACCATGATGAAACCAGCCCTAACTTGAACTGATCTGAGATATGTCAATCAGTATCTTTGGAAAACCTCAGCATCTCAAAAAGTTTGCAAAGCTCATTTTCTCGAGTTTCACATGTAATGTTGTTTCTTCGATGAAAATTTAGACCATTCATGTTTGACAGGGTGGTTACAAAAGCTTTTATCTGTGATGTAACAAACCTGCAATACAGATTTCTGCCTGTTTCACTTGGACTTAAGTTGAATAAAACCCTGCAGTCTTGGTTGATTAATTAAATATTCCAAAGGACAGCAAAGGACAAACCTGAGCAGGGACACACAATCTGTGTCCAACTTAAATTCATGCTCCACCTATCTGGCTTGTCTTTGTTGTTATCTCTCTGACACTGTTACCACCATCGCCACCTTTCTCTTTGCACAATACACATGAGAAAGGGTGGCTAGTAAAAGGCTGATGACTTCATTAAGAGACACTTGCTTGGCTACACTCCACCGACAACAAAGGCCATGAGTCAGGCAATTACCTATACCTCCCAAGAGGCTGCGAGAAAGTTCATCAAGATGCTAGAAGAAAAAAACAATGAAAGAAAAGAATAGCAAAGTAAAAAGTAAAGTATCTCACATCGAGAGAGGCACAAGGCTGGATGGGAGCAGGAGCCTCGGGTTCAGTTGGAGGAAAACATTTTGCTGGTCCGTTGATACACTGGACAGATACTGGCTTTTATTAAAGGGGCACAAGATAAGAGGTTTATGGCCCTTAAGCTCTAAATGACCATAATGTATTTCTCTGGAGAGTGGGCAGCTTATGAGTTTTGTAGCCTTCAAAGCCCACTCTTCATCCCATTCTCCAACACTTTGCCACCAGCTTGATTTTCTAGGTATTCCCAAAAGCCCGAAACAGAAGAGGCACCTGAGCACAAACACATGGATGCTACCAAACTGGTGGTGTTCTAGGAAATGGAAGGAAGCTCTATCATTGTTTCACAGCACACGTCTGTTTGACCTCCGCTCTGTTTAATTAGATTCTCATAAAACTGACTAACAGGATGTCAGTTACAGGTCAGGAACTATTACCACGGAAAGGAGGCTGGGGAAGAGGAGTGTTCATTCATAATAGGATTTCTGATGGCTGCTAATAGTCGGCAAAGGTTAAGCATGACTTAATTGTCCATTTACAACATCCGTTGAAGGTTTCCCCTGATGTCTGACCTACAGAGCCAACGTGACAACAGAGAGCATTTTAATCAACGGTCTGAGAAACATTCAGTTGGCTGTAGAGATCCTTACAGGTCCTGGTCTTTAGAGTTCTGTAAAGGCTGAACTCTGGAAGATTTAAGTTCATGGAGAATAATCTAAGGGCCAATTCCAATTCCTATCTTAACCCTCAATCTTAAAGGAATAGTTCCTCAGAATGATTTAACTTTATTTTCCACTTACCCTCATGGTGAGCAAGACTCTGGACCACTTTTTCAATATGTCAAATGCAGCCGGAGATCAGGGCGACTTCTTGTTCCCCCCCAATAGAGTTCGCCAGGGTCCGAGCCAAAAAGGTCCATAAAGTCCACAAAAAATTGTCAATTTTCCTCCATACTGCTCATCCCATGTATTCCAAGTGTCCTGAGTGGGTGGCGTCCAGAATTTACTCGAAACTACGTCATTTACTATATTTTTAGAGCCTAAAAAGGAGTATTGTTTACTTCAATGATGCGCGCACATGCGCGGTCACGGAACTACTGAAGCCTCAGCGTTCAGAGCCTACTCTGCCAATAATGCAGGCATAGAAGAAGAAATTTGTTGTTTACATTGTGCTAAGAGCGCGAGAGCTCTAGACAAACCAGGACAAACACAGGAGGGGTTGAATATTAATTGAAAAGAAAGAAAGAAAGAAAAAGAGAACGCGCGATCTCATCTGCCGTGGCTTCAGTAGTTTCGTGAGCGTGCATCGGCGTGCTTGCTAGGCATGCGATGTAGTCTTGTTTAGACTCTAAAAATATACTAAATGGCGTAGTTTCTAGTAAATTCAGTGTGCAAAGAGATGCATCTGACTTCAATGAGCTGAAACTCCAGCTGCAAAACACCAACACACAGCTGGCAGAGACAAAATCACATCAGAAAACTGTAGATGTGGTAGCAGAGAGGAAGATCGACTCCTTTCAGTGCCTGAGATCATTCAGTGATGTGGATTAGCTGCAGAACACAGTGATCATGTCTGGATAAAATACATAGAAATGCTCCTTCTGACAAGGATGGGCCCAAGAAAAGTTTGGGAAGCGCTGCCTCACTGGAAACATCAGCAGGATGGAAGAGCTAATGGACGACAACTTTTCACAGCAACACTGAAGCTCCAGCATCGCTGTCTTGTCAACAGCATCACAGCTGAAGGAGCAAGATGCACGCTAACTGTGTTCACTGCACTGAATAACAGCACAAATGCATGAGTCAGATGCATTTCCAGGCAGTCTCCATCATAACTATTCAAGAGGAAATCTCATCTTCCAGCCGAGCAAAGCCTGACAAACTTTCAGCAAAACTGGTTTACTTAGTCTCCTTTCATGCCTCTGAGGCCAAATACTAAATCAGTACATTAAAATAATCAAAAATAAGATCAAACAAACCATCAACTTGCTTGTTATTGATGGTATTAAATCCAACAACCCAAAAATAAATAAGCAGTTAAAAGCAAACTAAAGTGAGTCTTTTAGAGTAAATTCACCTTCATTTCTCAATTCAACACCTTTAAAAATAGTTAAAATGTTTTTAAAGATGAGTTGATGCAAGAAAACTGTCACACAGTCTGGTTCACAACAAACCAGACCCCCAAAACCTCAGGCTGATCTTTAAGGTGAGACACTACGGTCAAATAGGGCAAAAAATCTAACTAACTGGTTTCACCATGAAACTTTCCTGGTTTATTCCTCACATTAGGGCTATCATTTTTTGTATTGCAAGTTTTCAGAAAATCTATGTTTAAATATGCAAATTAGGTGTTATAGCTAAAAATTTGCTAATTAGCATACATTTCTAGGAAAAAAAATATAACACAGGACTAAACCAGGTTCAAAGTTCATTTTGAATTTTGTTCACATATTAAAGTCAAAATTTTTTTACAGTGGGAAGGGATTTTGGATATCTCCAGAAATCATTTCACAATTCAGAATATACTGTCAACAACCAGCAAAAAATTCATTTTTTGGCATATTTTTGCGATGAAATGTTCTATATCTCAGGCTGTGAATGAGATATCAAAAAATCCTTCTGAAAAACTTTAAGATTACACCAACACCAAAAAACACCAACTTTAGCTGCCTTTTGAGGAGATTTGGGCGCATCAGACAAAATATCATGAAGTAAACTCCTAGAATGTTTATTTTGGATGGTTTTTACACCAGTCTGAAAGAAAACATGTTGAAGGATGGGGAAAAAAACCAAAATTGAGCAGATGATGAAAAAACTGGGTTTTTACCTGTAGTGCCTTTCCTTTCTGTCTGAGAAAGCAACAAAACTAAAAATCAGCATTACCAGCAATGGCGTATTTCCACGGGGGAGGGGGGACCCCCACAAAACCCCCACACAAAAACAATAAAAAAAAAAAAAACACCACAAACCCCCTCCCTCTTCCCCCCAATACCACCACACCACCCAAACACCCCACAAAACCAAACCGCCAATTCCTTCCCCACACCCACCATTTACTTCACTTAACCCCCCAAATTAAATAAATAATATTATCAAACCTACCAACCCCCCCACAATATATTAGTAAGCCCACACTTACCCCCCCTCATCCACAACCCCCTCTCCACCCCCAAACATTCACAAAATTTACCCTAGACCCGAAGCAGCCAAGATTTATCATTACTTTTCCCCCCCCCACCACGCCCACCTCTTTTTTTTTTTGCTCTCGCATCCCCCAAAAAAGACGAGTATATACACAACAACAATTTGCCAAGACAACCACAATAAAAAAAGAAACAAACATATTTGTCAAAGCGTAATGCCTCCAGGCGATGGTTGACCAGAAAGCGCAAAGAAGCAAAAGCCGGCGGGAATCTCTGTCCTCCTGAAGGCATAAGGAAAAAAAACAGTACTGACCAAAGAAAAGGAAAAGACACAAAACTGATCAGAAGAGAAGCAAAAATAAAACAAAAAACGCAAAACCCCCCCCCAAGCCAATCCCCATACCAGACTAGTTCTAAGTGTTTATCACTTAGTAAGAAACGTGAAATCTGTGTTTCACAGTTTGTTTTAAGCTAGTTCTCACTTGTCTAACATGAAGGTATTTTTTCCTATTACAAGAGACCTGTGAGTATGAACTGGTACAGGGAGGTCTTAAAAAAAAATCTTTACAGCTAAAATTGGGAGCGAAAAGACCCAAAGTGATCTGAAACAGTGTCTTAGTGAGATAATTTAACTCAATATGCATATAAAATAACCAATTTTAAGATTCACTTACTAAGTAAGAAATAAAAAAAATAAAAGAAGTGCATTATATTCAGAAGTGATAAAGGTTTGCAGCCCACTTAGTTTTCCAGCCTCGTCCTTTTAGCCTGGGCCACTCTTCGTCTTTAGAAAAGGCGAGTTAAACATGCCATGGAGAGCATACCTGTCAACTTTTGGATTTGAAAATAAGGGAAATTTTCTGGCACTCACTCTAAGCAATCCTACCACATCAACCAAACTTCACACAGCAAAAACTTCAATCTTACCAATTATATTTTTCTAATTTCTGATCAAAATATCTCATCACACTCAAAATAAGACAAAATAACTTAAAGAGAAACATTTCAGGAACTTGTTTGAAGACAAATGCATCTTATTTATGCCCCCCGCACACTAAAGCTTTCTGCTGAGCTAAAAGTCTCTCGAGGCCGTTTGCTCAGCCTAAATAACCTAAATAAACTAACTCTGCACTTACGAGCTTTTAACCATTAACTGTCAACACAATTTGAAGGCTGAGTTGTTACTGTTTGTCTATAAAACTGGAAAAGGAACTTAAAAACTGCAATGAAGCCACTTCAATGTTAAATAAGCAGCGAAGAAAGAGGCTCTTGCAGACGTCATATCTGGTTTCGGCTCACAGCGCCACAGTCTGGTTAGAAAAGCATCGATGTTTTCTAATAACTCATCTATGCAGCTGCGCTTGTTTCTGTTACATAGATCATCATGAAGGACGTTTTGGTCCATAAAACATGGCAAAAAATGTCAAAAACGTGTCATCAGCACTTTAAACTTCCTCTTCAGGATGTGCCGCAGGAGTCGACTTCATTACACTGCTTTGGATATTACGGTTGGTTTGAAAAGCTCGTGTCATATTTGACCTTCCCTGCCTCATATGATGCTGTCCACCAGTGATTCTGACAGCTTTATGTATTAGGAGAGGGGGGCCCAGATGTTTTATAGCTAATAACCCCTCTGGACCGTGGCTGGAACTAATCTGTGCAGCGATGAGGACAGGGCCCCTGCTGGTCACGCAGTCCAGTGGGAAAGAGGCCATGAAATCACATTTTCACCAAAGTGGAAACTATTAAGACTAAAAACTGTTGTGGTCTGCAAGTCCACAGAAGTGACTCATTCTTGAAATATTAAAGGTGAAATCGCCTCTAAATTGCTTGTAATCTTTTCTGTTGGGGGGGCTGACAGAAGCAGAGGTGTGCTGCTCTACAAAGGTTTGTCATAAACAGGACAGCGAGGTAGTCTGACGTGTCTCTAAGTGCCTCAGGCACAATCCACGACAAAGGACTGGTGCTGTGGGACTTTCATTAAGCTCCTAACCTTTTCTTTCTGTGCTGCGCAGTCCTCTTTGTGGGATTGCAAAGAGCAAAAAGAAACTATCTATTTCCAAAGTGGCCAGTTTTAATGAGCATTTCTTTTTTGTTTCCTTTGGCATGGTCAGTCCTGCATTCCCATCTCTGTGCACAGACACAATTCCTCCTCATATTCATGATTACCCCTATTCTGCCAACAAGATGCAACACAGTTAAAACAAAAAATGCTCATACTGGATGAAAGCAGGCAATGAAAACCATCAGTTAACACCAAATGCAATTTCAGGTCAATGACAATATTCAGGCACCTGCCAGAATGGCCAGATTTCTGCATGATTTCTTAGCAGGAAAGCCAGTTTCTGCATGGCAACATATCACATTCGGCAAACTCCTCACACCCACACTGAAGGGCTCACCTGGATGCACTTTTTAAAGCAACACTATGTAACTTTCTGACCTTTAAAATATGCATGTCTGATTCATTTTGATGCCACAGTGACATTTATGATGTTCATTCCCTGAGCCATCGTTGCCCTGCAGCAACTTCAGACTGAGAAATTTCACAACTTTTATTTCCTGCTGTGTCAGTTCACAGTATTACACATAACTTCATTTATGGACATAAATGTAAGGATTTCTTTGTATGTGTGCATTACTTGGGTTGTTGCCAACATCTGGTGAAAATTTCATGTCAATAGGTCTACTAGAAATATATTTTCTGAGAAAAATGTTAACGTGTGTAATACTTTTTTCCTCCCGCTGTGTATACATATGTATAAACAGGATATATATATATATATATGTATACATAAAAGCTGCATGCAGAGTGGGGGTATCGGCCAACACACCGACTGATGCCAATACAAGCAAAAAAAAACGCAAATATCAGCCGGCCGATGTATCAGTCTATCCATAGCTGCAACAACACGTAATAGTATCGAATTGAACCATATGGGTGTGTATCGAACCGTGAATATCGAACAATAAAGAGTTTTTCATTTCCAATCTAGTCCAAGATGATAATGTATTTTATCCACTTAATTTCAGACGATGAGCTCTGTGTTGAAAACTCGGTGCATCTGCGTTCCACTACATTCAGATCTGGCATTTGGAACCATTTTGGTTTTCATGTTAAGTATGACCCTGATGGTAAGACATTGTTGACAAAAGGACATTAGGTTAAAAAAGGTATGAAAATTTATGTTTTATATAAAAAAAATATTAAACCATGAAACTAAAGTATTGAACCAAACCACAATTTTTCATCCCCCTGTACTCTGACTGGAGGGTCACAAGCAGCTACAGTTTATCCTAGCAGCTACTGGGATAAAGGCAGGGTACACTCAGACACATCACCAGTCCATCGTAGAGCCAATTTTTTAACCTTCCATGCAAAATGTCAATGTTTCGTCCTGTGGACTACAGCAGTTATTTGGCATGTCTGGAGATCCTGATGGCATTATCGATCCACAGCACTAAAGACAAGCAAGATAAGAAAGTGGAGCCTAGCAGATATGCATTGTTGTTCTCCATCTGTTGAATTAGATAAGCTTTATGACACACACACATAACTATACATAGTACTGCGCATGGTGAAATTTTGTATGTAACCGTTTTAAATGAGGCTGTTAAATCTCATTCTTGCCTCAACCCAGTTTCTTTGAGGCCAAGGAGATTCATGTTTACAGGCTGTAACTTTATTTAGCTCGGCAGTCCTTTGTCGGGTTCAAAATGATACATCTTGTGGTGGACATAGTGGATAACGAGGGCCTGATGTCCTGTAAAAACTCACTCATTTATCACTGTTTGGTATAAAAATGTGTTCCTTCCTTACTCACCGGACAGTTTATTAGGTCCATCTTGCCAGTACTGGGTTGGACCCCCCTCTTCTCCAAAAATGCTTTAATTCTTGGTGTCATAGCTTCAACATGATCCTGAGAGATTCTGCTCCATATTGACATGACAGCATCACACAGTTGTTGTACATCCACAATGAGAATATCCCGTTCCACCACATCAAAAAGATGATCTGATGGACTGAGATGAACAGATGTTTGTCTTCCTGATCTGGCTCCAGGATTCAGCTTGTCTCCATTTGAAGTAACTGAGGTTCATAGGGCTTTACGGCAGTTAGATCCTGGTAAATCTGCTGGACCTGACAAATTAGAGCCTTTCTTTTTGAGATCAGCTGCAGATTTCATAGCGGAGCCTCTATGTTACATTTTTAACTTAACTATATCAGAAAATCAGATTATTTGTATGGAAGTCAGCTTATGTTCTCCCTCTGCTGAAAGGTGGAGATCCATGTATAGTTAATAACTACAGGCCCATCTCTAAACTGTGTGTTCTCTCTAAGATCCTTGAAAAATTGATTACAGAACAACTTTAAATTTTTTTTAGATTCAACTGGTCTGCTTTCTCAGTACCAGTCAGGTTTTTTTAAAAAGCATAATACAACAACTGCTCCTTTGAAAGTGGTAAATGATATCATGGGTGCCCTAGATGGTCATAAATATTGTGCAGCTCTTTGTATTGACCTCTCAAAGGCATTTGATACCGTTGATTATGTTATCCTGATAAACTCCATAAGACTGGGTTATCTGAACTGGCTGTGAACTGGTTCTCAAATTATTTATCAGGACGGACACAATGGCTGTTATTTCTCTCTTTCTTCCCTTTTTTTTCGCGAGTTTGGTTTTTTTGGGGGATGGTTGTTGGTTCCGCCCGCGGCTCCCCTATTTTTTTTTTTTTTTTATTTTTTATTTATCTTTCCTCTTCATTATTTATATCCTTCTCCCCCCCCCCCCCCTCCCCTCGTCGTCTCCCCCAAATTTTCTTTTTTCTCTTTTTTGTATTTAATTTTTATATTCTCCTCTCCTCCTCGCTGGCGCCTCCCCTCTTTTTTTTTTTATCCCCCCCCCCTCGGGTTTATTTTTTTTTTTTTCCCCCCGCCCCCCCCCCCCTCCTCCCCCCCCCCCTCCCCTTCTCTGTTTCTTTTTCGGGGGGACAGACTTTCCATTTTTTTTTTTTTTTTTTTTTATTCCTTTTTTTTTTTTTTTTTTTTTTTCCCTTTCCTTTCTTTCCTTTTTTTTTCTTTTTTTTTTATTTTTTTTTTTTTCTTTTTTTTTTTTTTTTTTTTTTTTTTTTTTCTCCCCTCTTTTATTTACTCCTTCTATTTATCTTTCCTCATCTTCTATTTATTAATCCATCTTGTGGATTTTCCTCCCCATTTTTCCCCATCTTTATAATAGGTTGTCCAGGCTGCTGGATCCGCTTCTTCCTTCCTTCCAGTTTTAAAGGGAGTTCCTCAAGGATCATTTCTAGGGCTGTTGTTGTTCACAATATACAAGGAGCACAGAATTATTAGGCAAATGAGTATTTTGAACACATCATCCTCTTTATGCATGTTGTCTTACTCCAAGCTGTATAGGCTGAAAGCATACTACCAATTAAGCATATCAGATGATTTGCATCTCTGTAATGAGAAGGGGTGTGGTCTAATTACATCAACACCCTATATCAGCTGTATTAGGCTAACATAATTATTAGGCAACTTCCTTTCCTTTGGCAAAATGGGTCAGAAGAGGGACTTGACAGGCTCCGAAAAGTAAAAAATAGTGAGATATCTTACAGAGGGATGCAGCACTCTTAAAATTGCCAAGCTGCTGAAGCGTGATCATCCAACAATCAAGCGTTTCATTCAAAATAATCAACAGGGTCACAAGAAATGTGTGGAAAAACCAAGACGCAAAATAACTGCCCATGAACTGAGAAAAGTCAAGCGTGCAGCTGCCAAGATGCCACTTGCCAACAGTTTTGCCATATTTCAGAGCTGCAACATCACTGGAGTGTCCAAAAGCACAAGGTGTGCAATACTCAGAGACATGGCCAAGGTAAGAAAGGCTGAAAAACCACCACCACTGAACAAGACACACAAGCTGAAACGCCAAGACTGGACCAAGAAATATCTCAAGACTGATTTTTCTAAGGTTTTATGGACTGATGAAATGAGAGTGAGTCTTGATGGGCCAGATGGATGGGCCCGTGGCTAGATCGGTAAAGGGCAGAGAGCTCCAGTCCGACTCGGACGCCAGCAAGGTGGAGGTGGGGTACTGGTATGGGCTGGTATCATCAAAGATGAGCTTGTTGGGCCTTTTCGGGTTGAGGATGGAGTCAAGCTCAACTCCCAGTCCTACTGCCAGTTTCTGGAAGACACCTTCTTCTAGCAGTGGTACAGAAAGAAGTCTGCATCCTTCAAGAAAAACATGATTTTCATGCAGGACAATGCTCCATCACACGCATCCAAGTACTCCACAGCGTGGCTGCAAGAAAGGGTCTAAAAGAAGAAAAACTAATGACATGGCCTCCTTGTTCACCTGATCTGAACCCCATAGAGAACCTGTGGTCCCTCATCAAATGTGAGATTTACAAGGAGGGAAAACAGTACACCTCTCTGAACCTTTCCGATCTCCAGCTGCATTTGAGATATTAAAAAATGCTCCACAGTCTTGCTCAGCATAAGGGTGAGTAGAAAATGAACGCACATCATTCTGTGGGTCTACTATTCCTTTAAGTTGCTGCCATGTGATTGGCTGATTAGATATTTGTGTTTACAAGCACCTGAACAGATGGTCCTCATAAAATGACCTGTGAATACATCCCATGCTAACTGGTTTGCTACAGATGAATTCCCAGTAAATAGCTGCTTTGAAGTTCGTAGATACTGGTGCGTCTCCTTTCCCCTAAAAGTTTTCCACTGGGGGAGTCAGGAGTCTTTATAGAACAACCGGCCAGTTGTATAAGAGGGATGAGTTAAACCTTCCCTGTTTGATACAAACCATAAACAGTATTCTGCTCCTGTTAAACCAAGAGATAGATATGATGTCAACAGACTACAGGAAGAATAGAGCTTCCAATAAACTCTTCGCTCTATTACCTTACTTTTCATGCACACCCAAAAACAAAGATAAGGGATTGGGTTTGTCAGTCGGAAAGGTGAAAAAGCTTTACCATGAACTCCGATTCAGTGACAGACTCTAGACACTGCTAATCCCCATTTGGCTGGGTTCATCAGAAAGCGCTATTGTTCTGAGACCCTCATCATCAGGAGTGTGGCTCACGATCTTCGATAAGCCAGCGAGTACATCCTCTAAAAGCCTCAGCTGCAGACCTCTGATACCAGACACAATCAGCATGATTTATGAAGAGTTAAGCTTGAGCTGTGAGAAAGCAGGCGAGGTGGAGAGGGGAGGCAATAAACAGATAAACAGCGAGAGAAAGACAAAGATAGATGGAGACGGAGAATGTGTGCTAAAACAGAGCACGGCAATGGCTGTGGAAGACGGAGGAAAGGTCATGTGTGCAAATATTGGCTTGCTTTCCTTCACAGAAGCGGGAACATTTAGAGATATACACCTGACTGCAACAGCAGCGCTTCGTTTGTCAACGTTCGGCTGAGGTCAGCGTAAGTAGGTGATCCAGACCAAATCACCTACTACAGATTATTAGTCATCCTGCAGCCCTCAGACTGAGAACACACTGTTCATGGCATGAAGACCTTTCATCGCATGACTCAAACATTTAAAGTCAAATGCCATTTGAATTACTCACAGGTCCAGCGTGTCTATTTGGAAGTTTGTGGATGAAGCTGCAGGAAGGATGCAGGTTTGTGCAAAAGTCTTGAGTCACCCAGCACATCTTATCTCATTATATTTCCAGGAAAACATGGAATGGATCCAGCAATTTTATGAAATATGCAAATAAAAACACAGTATGTCAGAAAAAGGTAGGAGAGACAAGTCAGTGACCTGTTGTCACCGTTTTAATCCAGTTCTTGTGTCATTTGGCATCCATCAGCCTGTTTTCCTGCTTCCTGCTCTTATAATGGCTTTTCAGAAACACTCTTCAAACAGACCATCAGCTGAAGGTCCAGTTTTCCTGCTTTTAATCTGCTATAGACGTTTTTGTCGTCCTGATCCTTCTTCTTTTGTCCTCCACTTGTCGAGGTTCCTCTAATGTTTTCAGCATGCACCATGCTGAGATCCGTGTTTCCAACTAATAATCTTCATGTAACAGCAAAGACGTTATTTCATGTCTGCCAAACCATTAAACTTTGCACTCATTCAGTCCCTAAATATTAAGATTTAGGTGCCATTTCAAGACTTCACTGATTCATATTTCTTCATACAGTGACATAATGAACAAAAAAATTCATCCGGAAATGGATGAAAAATGTAAATAACTGCAATAAAACCGAGTGGGAAAGCAGCCAACTTTTGAAAATGCCAGATTGTCAGAAGTGATGGAAAACTATTGTTCAAAACCACTTTAAAAAGATGCTGCTTGGAGATAAAACATGATAAATACAAGAAGGGCTCAAGATTTTTGCACGGCAGCATGAAGAACAAAGAGACAAATGGTTTAAATTTACAGTATCATCATGTATTACTGAAACAGTGCAGCTTGCAGAGGCTCAAATGTAGTAAATTTGCCATATGTGGAAGGGCACGTACAAAACTTTGATATACTGTACAACACTTGACAGACAAACTTAATTTCTGAATTACTTTGTTCCTAAACTAAACTCATCCTCCTAAATTAGGCTGCTCCTTCTGATCCCTTTTAGACTCAGTCAAGTCACCTCAGCTACTTCATTTCTCTGTGACCCTGGAAAAAGTATAGGAAATGAATAGACGGATTGATGGACAGTACGGGTTCGGGTCAGGTTCGGGTGTAAATCACTGGTTTAATCACGATGCCATATTATATCGATACAGTGGATAGGCGATTTGATGTCTGCCGATATCTCAATTTCAGTCGATTTTGAATCGATTACCCATCGATATAAAACAATATAAAGAATATAACAAGTAATAAACAAGGTTATTATTTCTTAACATAACTGTAAGCTTTGTGGTACAATCTCCCTGTGTCACATCTATCCACTGCACAACTATAAACATGGATTTTGTTGTGAAAATGTTGTGTCAGAGGACTTTCAAAGTAAAGCCACTTTCAGAATAAAAGTGGGTTTGATATCAATTTTTAGTCGATATTGGGTTTTTGGATCGATCTATCGATCTACACACACTGGCCACTTCATAAGGTACACCTGTCCAACTGCTCCGTAACACAAATCTAATCAGCCAATCACATGGCAGCAACTCAACGCATTTAGGCATGTAGACATGATCAAGACGATCTGCTGCAGTTCAAACCGAGCATCAGAATGGGGAAGAAAGGTGATTTACGTGACTTTGAACGTGGCATGGTTGTTGGTGCCAGACGGGTTGGTCTGAGTATTTCAGAAACTGCTGATCTACTGGGATTTTCCTGCATAACCATCGCTGGGGTTTACAGAGAATGGCCCAAAAAGGAGAAAATGTCAAGTGAGTGTGGGCACATTATTCTGTGGGCATAAATGCCTTGTTGATGCCAGAGGTCAGAGGAGAATGGCCAGACTGGTTCAAGCTGATAGAAAGGCAACAGTAGTTCAAATAACCACTTGTTATAACCAAAGTATGCAGAAGAGCATCTCTGAATGCACAACAAATCCAACCTGGAAGCAGATGGGCTACAGCAGCAGAAGACCACACCGGGTGCCACTCCTGTCAGCTAAGAACAGGAAACTGAGGCTACAATTCACACAGACTCACCAACATTGGACAATAGAAGATGAAGAAATGTTGCCTTGTCTGATGAGTCTCGATTTCTGCTACAAAATTCAGATGGTAGACTCAGAATTTGTTGTCAACAACATGTAAGCATGGATCCATCCTGCCTTGTATCAACGGATCAGGTTGGTGGTGGTGGTATAATGGTGTGGGAGAGATTTTCTTGGCACACTTTGGGCCCCTTAGTACCAATGTGGCGGTTTGACCACCACAGCCTACCTGAGTATTGTTGCTGACCATGTCCATCCCTTTATGACCACAGTGTAGCATCCTCTGAAGCTGCTTCCAGCAGGAAAACGTGCCATGTCATAAAGCGTGAATCATCTCAGACTGGTTTTTTGAACATGACAATGAGTTCATTGTACTCAAATGGCCTCCACAATCACCAGATCTCAATCCAACAGAGGAGCTTTGGGATGTGGTGGAACAGGAGGTTCTCATCATGGATGTGCAGCCGACAAATCTGCAGCACCTACATGATGCTGTCATGCCAATATGGAGCAAAATCTCTGAGAAATGTTTCCAGTACCTTGTTGAATCTATGCCACGAAGGATTAAGGCAGTTCTGAAGGCAAAAGTGGTCCAACCTGGTACTAGCAAGGTGTACCTGAATAAAGTGGCCAGTGAGTGTATATCGATATATCTATATAGATCAATGTATTGTTACACCCCTAATGGACAGATGGAAACAAAAGAAGTCCCCATTTATTTTTAGCGGTTTCTCATCTTTAAACGGATGCATTGGGAACATGAAGCCAGAGGAGACAGCTAAATATGTCCAGATAACTATCAACTCACATCGAAGCTTCGGTCAGGTTCGAACATACTGTTTGGAAATTAACTTAAATTTGATCATGATGGAAAGAAGCTGGCCCACAAGGTAGGGCTTGACAATTATGGAAAAAATAATAATCATGATTATTTTGATCGATATTGAAATCACGATTAATATACGCGATTATTTATTTATTCTTTTTAAAAAAGTGTTTATTGAACCACCAAAACTCAACCTCAAATATAGCTTTAAAAAAACACAAGAACCGGAAATAAATTAGAAACAAGTAAAGGAGTAAAATAATAAATTTTTATTTTTTTTTTTTTTATATATACAATACCCCACACCCCAAACCCCCCCCCCACACCCCAACCCATCCCCCAACCCGACCCCCGCACCCAAACACCACCCCCCCAGGCGAAGCCCACCCCCCCCCACCCCCCCCCCCCCCCCCCACAACCCAAACGCCAACCCCCCCACCCCCCCCCCCCCCCCCCCCCCCCCCCCCCCCCAAACCCACCACCGACACCCCCCCCCCCCACCCCCACCACCCCCCCCCCCCCCCCACACCCCCCCCCCCACCCCCGCGGGCGCCCCCCCGCCCCCGACTAGTACCGCCCCGTGGGGGGGGGCCCACCCCAGGGGGGCACCCCCCCCCCCCCCCCCCCCCCCCACCCGCCCCCCCCCCCCCGGGGGGGGGGGCCCCCCCCGGCCCGGGGCCCGCCCCCCCCCCCCCTTCCCCTTTCCGAGTTTTCAACTCCTCATATTGTGATAATCAATATCAATATAAATAATAATATATTAAAATGACAATAGCAATAAAAAATGAATACCCAGTCATGCATTCCTGTTCTATACTTCCTGCAGTTTGCTTCCTATAACTATAACCAGTTTGTTCACTTCAGGATTCTCCTGGCTTCAGTGATGAACGAAAAATAGCATGTAGCATTTACATACATGCAACATTAATCATTTTTCTTCGAATACAGTGTTTTTTATGATCGTGAGAAGGCAAAATCGAAATCAAGATTAAAATTTGATTAATTGTCCAGCCCTGCCACGAGGTCAACTCAGTTCAGTTCAATCCAAATGAAGCCAATTCGTGACAAAATAAATCCATCCATCCACTTTCCATACCAGCTTTATCTGACGCAGGGTTGCAGGACAAAAGTATTCTAAGTGCGAATCAAAAATAATACTTCAAAAACTATCATAAACCAGTCTTTAAAAAGTTAATTATCATTCTCATTTACAGCTGTGTCCATAAGCCAGCTCATAAAAGTTGCCCAGCTAAAGAAACCATGAAAGTTTGACCAAAAAATCCAAACAAAAAAGCATTAATCTTGTTTTACAGACCAGTTATTTTTCTTACCCCTGAAACTAAAACGGATGTGGAAGATTTAGCGTTCAATAAAAGTGCAACATATTCCAGCTTATAATGAGGGATGAGCAGGAATTAAGATGACAACAGATTCTCTGACTGCATGAAATGAGTCGAAAAGGTCCTTAAAAGCAGTTGTCTCGCGGTGAAAGTTAAATAAAAGCCAGCAGGTTTGCATTCATCCTACTTGGGCTTCTTTCTAGTTCACGTGCTGGTGTAGCTGCTGGGTCTGCTCGTGCAGAAGACATGAGAAGGTGCGAGGCTGCGGTCCGCCTCTCTCGTGCGGTTCGTGCACCTCCTGCGCATCCCTCAGGCATCGAGCCTACTCACCTAACTTTTGCGGCCACGGAAGAAATCGCATCACTCCTCAGATTCTTCCTTTTGGACACCGCAGTTCCCATGCTGAAGTGGAAACGACACCGAGGAGAAAGCGCAGACCATTCCACACACTGATCAGCGGAAACAAACA
Organism: Atherinomorus stipes; assembly: GCA_023101725.1. Taxonomy (NCBI): domain Eukaryota; kingdom Metazoa; phylum Chordata; class Actinopteri; order Atheriniformes; family Atherinidae; genus Atherinomorus; species Atherinomorus stipes. The sequence goes on along the minus strand of JALJCO010010686.1, from coordinate 138,780 downwards.
CGGGAGAAAAGCAGGAATGAAACGCGCGCGCGTCCAGCGACTCACTTTTAAATGTCACATATTTTCTCTTTTCTTAATGTGAATGACTTGGAGTCAGCTGGGATGTGTGAGGAGATGCGCTCTCCTCTCCTCCCCTCATCCATCTGAAGCCTCCAGGAAGGAAGCGAGACCGTAAAAGGAGGAGCAACCCGCGCGAGGGCTGCGTGGCGTGGACAGGTGCGGGGTGGGCATCTACATGTGAAGAGGTGTGGACACTAGAGACATGCAGCCTCTTATCTGATTACAGGAAAATCAGTCTTTGAAAGGCTTGATTTATTTCACCTAAAGTTCAAACGAGCTTTAATATTTTACTGATAATTATTAGATCTAATGTTCTTAAATTTATGGCTATTGTTTATTCAAATGATGGAAATGGTTTTTCTGAGTGCACGAAAGTCCCACTCAATCACTTTTTAGAAGAAGAGAAAGAAATATTTATTTAAAGGCGTATTTATCTTTATGACTGTCGATGTATGAAGAACTAATGTGAAAAAAAAAAAGATGTCCGTTTTGGAGATAAAATTATGTAATGAGCTCAGTAATGAGCAGAAATGATCTGGCTCTGTTTCAGGGGCGCCCGCAGAGATTTTTTTCAGGGGTGGCCAGAGAAAATATCCAGGTGGCCGAGAGTTATAGACCTTTTTCACACTTCCTTGTTTTTTATACGCAACGGTCAAGGATCTTTGCTTCCGACAACAGTGTCTCAAGCTGGAAAGTCAAGTTACTGCAGCACCGGGCTGTTTTCTTTTGCTCTGAAGCAGTCCAACATCCATTTCCAGGAGTTTTCAACATCCATCGATGATAGGCTAGGGCTGGACGATAATTCAATATCAATATATATCGATCCATAGAGGTTTTTTCAATATAAAAGGGACGGAAAAACTAAAGCGTCATAAAACGCTGAGTCATTTTGACAGGACAGCCGTGAGCACAGACTGTTATACTGGATGTGACCACATCAATCCCCTGCTGTAAAGATTTGATACGGTCAGAGAGCAAAAATAAAATAAATAAATAAATCAAATAAAATCATGTCCTCAACTCTTGCCTCAGTCCTGAGTTACTGTTTTCATCCATCAGTGTTAAAGGGATATTGTGTAAGTTCTCCTGTGTTTTATTCACAAAAACTGATTATTTGGTTCAAAAGTGTTTTTTCATTAATCAGTAATCACTCCCATCAACAAACTGAAGTGCTTCTCTAAGTTCTAAATTTGCCGTTCGTATCATTCATTTACACATCGAGCGGGGCGGCTCTGTGGAGGCTGCCATGTCGTATCGCCATGTTTTTGCGTTCGGGAGAAGCGTGACAGTAGGAAAACACAGAAACTCACCGGACACACCGGAGTTTTCAGCTCAGTTCGAGGTAATGCCTTTGAAAAGTCACCGCGCTGCAGTGGAGAGAAACCAGCGTCTCACTGATGCTGCGTTCACGTGCAGTCGGACAGACGGCCGTTGGTAACAAACCAGATGTCATTTTAATCAATGAAGCCGAGCAAAAGACGGTAAAACATGGGTCAGGGAAAACAATACGACATCGCCATGACAACCGAACAGATGTGGACTGATGTCACTGTAACTGACGGACCACATCTTTACATAGAGGCTGGTGATAACTTTACATGCAGCGGATGTCGTCGGTCTGCCTGGTTTCATGCGAATGCAGCATGAAACTCAACTCAACTCAACTCAACTTTATTTATAGAGCCCTTTAAAACAACCACAGTTGGAACAAAGTGCTGTACACAACAAGCGGATAGTTAAAAACATTTTGAAAACAACAGAATAATTAATCAAAGGAAATAAATAGAACAAGAATTAAATAAGTAAAAGTAATAAAACCAAATAAAATCAGCAACCAAAACAAACCACGATACACTAAAACAGAGAGTCTCATGCTGTGCTGAAAGCCAAAGAATAAAAATGGGTTTTAAGACGAGTTTTAAAAATGGACAGTGATGAGGATTGTCTGATGGGGAGGGGGAGCTCGTTCCAAAGTTTTGGAGCAGCAACTGAAAAAGCTCTGTCTCCTCTGAGCTTCCGTCTGGACCTCGGTACCTGCAGGAGCAGCAGGTCAGCTGACCTGAGACACCGAGCAGGAGTGTAGGGGTGAAGAAGCTCAGAGAGGTAAGGAGGGGCCAAACCATTTAAAGATTTAAAAACAAATAAAAGAATCTTAAAATGAACTCTAAAATGCACAGGCAGCCAGTGGAGGGAGGCCAGGATGGGGGTTATGTGCTCCCTCTTACGTACTCCTGTTAAAAGGCGAGCGGCTGCGTTCTGCACCAACTGGAGACGTGCGAGGGAGGACTGGCTCACACCAAAATAAAGTGCGTTACAGTAATCCAGCCGAGATGTAACGAAGGCATGGATTACTGTTTCAAAGTGCTGTTGTGCAAGAAAAGGTTTGACTTTAGCCAATTGTCTGATATGATAAAAGCTGGACTTGACTACAAAGCTGATCTGCCGATCCAATTTAAAATCACTGTCCATCTTAAAACCCAAGTTAGAGACTACTGGCTTTAAAAAACCAGTAAAAATGCTCAAGTCAACAGGGGGGGATTCATTAAGGCTACTGGGACCAAACACCATCACTTCAGTTTTTGTTTCATTTAAGTACAAAAAGTTAAGCGCCAACCAGGCTTTAATGTCATCAAGACATGCCAGTAGTGGTGCAAGGGAGAAGGCATTCTTCTTTTTTAAAGGCACATAAATCTGACTGTCGTCAGCATAGAAATGAAAAGAGATTCCATGCCTTCTCAAGATGGATCCCAGCGGCAGTAAATACAAAGAAAAAAGCAGGGGTCCTAACACGGAACCCTGTGGAACCCCACAAGGAAGAGGAGCAGAGCTGGACTCACAGTTTCCAAGACTCACACTCACACTTCTATCAGAAAGATATGACTTGAACCAGTCCAGTGCAGTACCACGAATGCCCACGAGGTGGTTTAACCGGGACACGAGGGTGTTGTGATCCATGAAAAGTACGAGGGAGCTGCTCCCGATTACACAGTGTCCCTTTAAAGTAGAAGAAAAGAGTTTTGTATTTTTGTCCTTGCATGCATGGAGATAGTTTAACTGTGTTGTGTGAAGTCGTGGCTGCTGTCATCTGTGGATCTTCATGGTGGACTGTGTTGAACAGCAGCTCATAATGCAGCTTTGTAGCCGTGGATTCATGTTCTCACGTATGTTATAATGAAAGGCTGAGACGAGGCAGTTCAGGTCCAGTAAAAGATCGTTGAACCGGAACTGCCCCGTCTCAGCCTCTCATTATAACATACATGAAAACATTGGTAACCCACAGCTGTACTAGAATAATACATGTATGTTACTCAAAGCTACAACAGAAGCATGTTAAATAAAAGCCACGAAACAAACAGAATATTATTTTATTTTATTTTAAACTTGGAATGAACTACAATGTCCTGCGATCTCTTGCAGTTAAGCACATTACAACGATATTCTACCATCTGTGATCCTTATTTTTATCACAATCTTTTAAAAGCAATCATTTTGAAATCAAAGTGATCAGGAAAGTGTGACCAAACCTATATGTGTAATCTTTAAAAAGAAAACAAAAGGCATTATTTCAGCAGAGGCGTTAATTTTGGACAATAATACGTTAATATGCAGACATTATGCACGTAGTGGATGCATTAATGACACCTGCATGGTCACGTTTTATTTCCTGTCAATGTCATCAGAGCGGCTCTGCAGATTAAATTCTAATCTGATGCTTTCTGATATCAGAAATGATGAATAATTGCAGCTAAACCTCCTCTATAAACATTTGGTTTCGGACGTGATTAAATTACATTTAAAGCTCAAAATCCCGGGAGGCGGGAGCAGCTGACACATGCAGATGACAAAACCATGCATCGTTGGTCACATGATCAAAACAATGCAGGCAAAACTTCTGGTTCTTAAGATCGAGGCAGAGTCGAGTAAGCGGGCTCAAATGTAAAATCTAGAGTGGAAACATGATCCATTTTTGACGTTTGACTGAAGTCTGGCTCTCACAGGAAGACAAGATTCCCAACAGTTACTTCCGGTTTTTGTGAAAAAGGTCTATTAAAGGATAACTTTTGTTTCTTTCAACCTGGACTTTATTTCTGGAACTTATACATGCACTTACTCATCAGTAGGGATGGGTACAAAATTCGGTACTTTTATTGGTACCTACCGAACTCCGTCGGTACTACCAGGTACCGATATACGTAAAATCAAACGGTACCATGTTTCGGTACCTAAATGCATCATTTTTGATGTGAGGTAGTGGAAGAGTTTGTAGTCTCTGTGCTGCACGTGAACGTTGCATCGCACGCATCACATCAGCAGCAGCGGCCGCGTGTTCGGTCAGAACCAGCAGCTGATTGAAGCTTTCCTGCTTCACTTCCCTAAAACATCAAGTTCGCTGCAATATTTGTGATGCAGGCGGCGGGAACACGTCTGATCTGAGGAAGCAGCTGATTAAACACAACATTCTTCCAAAAGCTCCTTCCCGATGCTTCGTCTGCAGCCCGCAGAAAGAAGAGGGAGAAGTCCGTCAGCGCCTCGGCGGCTGAACAGATGTAATCGTGGGCAGATAATAACCAGCAGGGTTCACAAACTGCCGTTCAAGAACTTAATATTATGTGAATATTTACTGAGTTTAGCATCAACCAAGACAGTAAACCAGTTCTGGTGCGACGCGCATGTCACGTCTCTCCCTCCGTCTCTCCCTCCACATCCCACATCTTATTAAACTCTTCATCACAGTGGAGTTTCTGCACGTGAGTGCACCAGCCACCATACTTACATCTGATAAATCAGAGTCTGCGTCTCTCTGAAACAGCTTGTCTGGTTTAACCAGCACAGCAGAAACTGTCTGCATCAAGTTAGTAACCTGATCCCTGCAGCAGGATTACAGCCTCCAGACCTGCGCAAAACGCCGCGACAGAATCAGTTTAGTGTCTGAGAACATTCCATCTTTTTTCTCATTAAAGTATTTTGTCATTATTATTATTATTCCATCTGGAACAAACTCCCAGAAAGTCTCAGATCAGCTGAAACACTTAGTTTATTTTAATCAAGGTTAAAGACCCACCTGTTCTCAGCTGCATTTACATAGATTTTATTCTAAAGTTAAAATCCGCATGGCTCTATGCTCTCTCTTTTTAATCTTAAATATTTTTAATGTTTATCATTTTAAAACCATACTTCTACTTTTTTGTTCTTAATTATTTTCCCTTTTGCAGCCCGCTGTAATGCTTCTGGTTTATCTAAAGCACTTTGAATTTTCCTGTAGGCTACATGAAATGTGCTGTTTAAAAAACTTGCCTTGCCATTAAGTTTCCCTGTTACCAGACGCTCTGACATCATAGAGAATAAAAACAGCTGGATTTTGCTTTAAAATATCAGTTAAAAATTCTATGTTGAGAATGAGAAACAAATCGGTTATTGTCATATAAACACACATAAAAGTACCGAAAACTGGTACCGTTTGGTACCGGTACCGATTCGCAGGTACCAAAAGATTCAAATGTGAAAGGTACCCATCCCCTACTCACCTGCTGAGTCTGTGTAAGACAGAAGTGTCGGTGGCTAAAAATTTAATTTTGGTTTGGGTTTTTGTGTGGAGTATGTCATTTACGCTGAAGTTATTGTTCAAATATATGCACGAATCATTTCTTTTGAGACGAAAAAGAAAGATAATATAGCAGCACTTGTGGCGCAGGGAAGTGTTTAGTAAACAAACAAGAATGAGAACAGAGAAGATGAAGAGAGCCTGAGTCCGCGGCGTGCACCTCTGCAGAAAAGTGAGAAGGAAAAAAAGACAAAACGGTGGAATTAAGAGTTTATTATTCAGTCCTCCGACGCGCAGATCAATGAGCTCTGTATGCAGACATGGTGCTCCACTAGAAACAGATAAGTAGCCGACACATTAGTGCAGTTCTGGAGATTTTTCTGTAACACCTTACAGTATGGCAGCAAATTAATTAAAAGTCGCCTTAAATATCACCATTTAAAGGTGTCATCACCCGGAAATCCCACTTTTTCACATTAAAACGTGTATTGGAACAGGACCTCGGTTATAACGTGCCAGAAACTGCGGAAAGTGAAAGTAACTTCGTCTTTGAGTGCGGGCTCTCTCTTCTCACCAGAATCGGCCACAAGCACGCGCTCTCCACACTACGCGGTTTGGATTTCTTTCTCCGAATGACGTGAACGAGAGAGACTGCTAGCTGCTAAGCTAGCGTCTTTAGCGCCACCTGGAGGCAGCTGATTACCTGCCACGGAGTAGACGAGCTTTGTCAGAAAGGACGCCGGCGACAAGGAGGAGGAGGGGGGAGATTGCCGTGCTGAGTTGCCTCGGCAGAAATTCAGCAGTTTTCGGTGCTTTAACAGGAGGGACAGCTTTACCAGGGAGCAGTGGATTATATTTATCAGTGAGGATGTGCAGTCGGTAAGTGTTGCTGCTTGTGTAACTTATTATCTTTTGTGTAAGAGACCAGTAAACGGCGGTAGACGAGCGGACAAGCTGCTAATGTAGCTACAGAAGCTAACACTGTTTGGTTAACTTCACGTCAGACGTCCGCTCCTTATATTCATCAGAGTCCAGCCCTTTTACTCCGCGGATCCTCTCTATCAACAGCACCGTTTATGTTTTTATCTTTGTTGGGACATCATTTCCTTCACCTGCTCTGTCCCGATAAAACTTTGTTTTGGCTTTGACGTTTGCCTCGTGAACGCGCTTACAGACAGGTCTAACTCTCGTACGTATTCTCACGACAAACAATAGTTGGAGATAAAAAGAGGTTAAAATGAGCTCATTAAATTTTCCTCCCACCCAACTAGAATTAAACATTCATTTGAAGATAATTTAAGAAGGATTGTGAATGTAAAACAGCAGGTTATGACACCTTTAAAAAAAGATCATGATCATCCCCTTCGATCAATGAAAGACGATCTGATCGAAAATCACTCCATCCTTAATGCAGCCACACACACATATTTTGCATTTTAGCTTTTTTAAACCACTGATTACAATTAAAAGGAGAAGATGAATGACAACAAAGATAAACATGCTGGTAGGGTCGAGTTTTAATTTGGTCACTGAAGCTCGTTGGGTCAGTAGCCCACATGTCACATCCGGCACGGCCATTCTTCAATGCCCATCGCGGGTGGCCCAGGTCCTGGACCACCTCTCGACCTGGGCCGCCCGGGCCTGGCCTGTTTGCTTTCACATGGACAAAATTTGTGGGCAAATGTGCTCGGACACGGGCCCGAGCATGCCATGTGAAAAGGCCCTCAGTTGTAATATGAACAAACTAAACGGATGTAGTGCGGTAGTAGGTGCTACCAAGTAGGTGCTAATGTGAAAGGGGCATGGAAACTGGTTGGGGCAGTTCTGAGTGGCACCTTCTTGGATGAATTTGCATAAGAAACGGTGAGTTAATTCGGAGTGACAGACCTGTGGTGGACTACAGCAAAAGAGCAATGGCAGAAAATGGTAGGTTCAGTGTAATATTTTTATTTATTTTATTTAAGACGCTTTTGCAGACGTCGCATCCGGTTTCGTCTCACAGCGCCGCAGTCTGGTCAGATGTGCTGAAAAGCAGCGATGTTTTCTACTGACTCATCTATGTAGCTGCACTTGTTTCTGTTACATAGATCATCATGAAGAACGTTTTGGTTGATAAAAAATGGCAAAAACGTGTCATCAGCACTTTAAGCTAACGGAAATACTTGCAATGCAGCACCTGTTACACTCGTTCTGCTGTGTGTTTTGATGATTCGTTGTATTGTTTTTAGAGAACACTTGAGAAAGCTCGTTTCTACAGTCTTTGCGGCGCACTTTCCTCTGTTTTTGCCTCCAGCTACAGCGGCGACATCACTGTGACGTAGGCTGTGGAGACGTCTATAGGAAACCACTTTAAAATCGATGTGTGTCTGCAAAGATGTCTCTGTCCTCCTTTTTCATCGGCCTATCAATCACCTGATGTGGCACCTGTGGTGATCGGTCACATTTCAGTGGTGGCTAGAGCCACCCTAACCCCCTCCCCTATCTAGCTCTGCCCCTGTGGACCACATTAAATATTTCTATCATCTCCTACTTCTGCTTTGGATTAGAGGTGTTTATGGCTCATTGCGAGAGGGAACACATCATATGAAACACACTGTGTTTTATGAGCAGGTAATCAACGAATAGGAGCAATTAAGACAGTCTGCACAACTCTGTACTGAGCCAGTTGCTGTCTTGTTGCTGTGTGATGAATTAATTATGCCAATCAGAGTGTGAAAACACACTGCAGTGTGTTTATTTTTGAGTGATCAAGCAGATAGGCAAACTGTCATTTAGCCCGGTAGCACTTGATAAACGGCTGTGCAAACACTGAAGGGATCTGATTCATCCTCAGAGAAATGTGAATGTGCAAAATATGGTGCTAACTGATTGACATGATGATTTGACTCAGTCAGAAATGTGACATTATACTGCAGCAAATCCATTACAGAGGCCTGGGAGGGCGAGTTTTTGAAACTGCTAGCTAAGGATAAATGTAAATACAGTGAGACTGTTACTCACATCCATCCCACTTTAAATAGGCCAGCTCTCGTATCTGGAAATATCAATGACAAATCAAGCCTTGAAACCAGGAGGCAGTTTCAGTTGCTGCAACCCTCCCAAAACCTCACAGTGACCGTGTCTGCTCCCCCAGTGCACAAATTTAATAAATCAAAACCACACGTGGAGCAAATCATGACAAATTCACCAAAGTAAAATGATACAACCATTAGTTTAGTAAATATTCCATCTCCTTAGTCTTCGTCGCTGATTTATTTTATCTTACAGATGGATGCAGAAGACGATCATGTCATTAATCGCTTAGATTTCTCTATTTACATTTCCACACTTGCGGGGGGGGGGGGGGGGGGGGGGGGGGGGGATCATCTGTAAAGAAACAGATGATGGAATATAAAATACAGATTTCGTAATAACTTATCAAAGTTGGTAAAGAAATACTTTAAAACTCATGCAAAGGTAGTTACTATTCCGTTTTGTCATATATTTGGCTTTTGGTGTTTAAGGAGATCTCATAGCCTACATGGGGCCTGCAGATTAGTGATGTGCAATACCACTGAATTGCTTTCCGATACGATACCAAGTAAAATTGAAACCAGTATCGACAATACTTATCCGATATTGATACTTTGAACAAAAACCTAATCTGTTTAAAAAATAACTTGAAAACAAACTTCACTGAGGGAAATTAAAAAACAAAAAAATCAAGCAGACCCTTGTAATTCCCCCTCAGTTTAATACTGTTGATACAGACATGATAATGGAAAAGTGGGTTGTGCAGCTTTGCTGCATAATACTTTGTCCTGGTAAATGTTCTTATTAAATTAATAGTAAATTACATAAATATTACAACATTCTATTAGGGCTGCACAATTAATCGTTAAAAAATCGTGATTTCAATTCATACATATATGTCATCTCATTTCTACCCACATCGACTCTGAAGAATTTTTAATCATGAGCTGCATCACAAATAAAAGTTTCCATTCTTCCCGGATTTCTTTCAAGCACCCTTAAATGCAGCACTGCTGTTGCCTCCTCACCCCCTAACCAATGGTAAAGAACTACAACTATGCATCTTTGCATTTATGAATAAATGTCCGTGATCTTCTTATTCACCTTTTACCACAACTAAAGTTTCCCCTGCTCTTCAACCAAGGAATGCGCAAGTTTTCCCAGATATCCTCCATATTCTTAAGAAAAAAGTCTGATTCTCATCTGATCTAATTACACATGTACAGAAACGCTCCCAAAGCAATAACAGACGGTCTACTGGCAGCGCTTGGCTGGATTAGTCTATAAATGGACGTAATTTTAGGTGGGGACATCAGGGACATGTCCTCTGCACATTTCCAAAAGGCCGTATTGGTCCTTTGTACTTTTTTACTGTCTAAAATATATAGTAGAAAAGGAAGTACGCATGCTTCCCTGTGATTGGCCTGTACTTCCCCTATTGAATTCAGCCTAGTCAGTCTTTTAATGTGAAATCGGCTTGTCATCTGTACTCGATCAGAATGTGCGATTACGAAACGTAATTGAAAAAAAACTTGCGTTAATTAGTTCACTTCTGCCAAGTGGTGAAAGTTGGAAACACCAGATTACAGCAGTTATGCTAAGTTAAGATACAGTCAGTGCTACCAGATTCAGAGAATGACTGGGTCGGTTAGAAAACGCTTCTGCCCACTTGTTCAACTCAGGGGTCTGCGGGAGGAGGCTCAATTTCACTCTGAGGTGACATATGCCTTTAACTTCCAGGCTTCACACTTTTCTAATGGAGTTTGCCCCTTGGTGTGAATGTGATAAAAGTGTTTCCATTACACTTTTACAAAACACTACTTTAAATGTTTGAAAATCCTCCACACAGGAATGGAAAAACTTTTATTTGATATTTTATTGAGATTTTATTTGTGATATTTGAGAGCTTTTATTTCGAAATGTAGGTGTTTCCATTGCCAGGATTTTGTTGTGATATTTAGGTTTTTCACATTTTTAGGTGTAATGGAAACGCACCTACAGACTGGAAGACCAGCAGCAGGTCTGTCACATTCAGGCTTTAAGTGTTTCCTTCCAAACACAAGCACAAAATAAAGACAGTAATATTTAAATGAAATGTCTTTCAATTTGCTCAAAACTTTAATTATGAACTGCAACTCAAATGAAAAGAAAATCATTTTCTAGTGCATTCCGTCTCCATACAACTCAGTTCTCTACTTTGAGATGCTGTGTAAGACCCTGTTGTAACGTAAAGAGGATGTCCCGGCCTTTCCAACGATATCTGACTTAGCAAGCTGTGACATCTATAATTCCCCTTGCTTTTCCCCTTCAAAAGGGCTGCAGTAGGAGCGAGCACATTTTATGGAGAGAGGAGAGTCAAATATTTTGTAACAGACACCAGAATTTAGACAACAGAATCAGAAAAACTTTATTTGTCCCAAAAGACAATTTATTTGTAGCTCACCCACACAATACAGTATGTTCTCACACACTCAGACATAAACATGAGCTACTGTCAAGATGGTCGTCAGACAACAGGGTGAGACTGACCCTATCTGCTTGTTCTGCTTAGGGACGAAATAAAAACAGCGACTCGAGGGTAAAATCTTGAACTCCTACGTCAGCATGTGATCAGGATTAATAATGTTTTTGGCCTTTTAACCACCTGATCTCTCCAGAGTGAACACGGGCCTCCATGGCTGACCTCAGAGGTTTCACAGCTGACGTTTACGATGCCACTGAGAGCTTTGTGGGTTGAAGGCTCTGCTGAGATATTTATAACTCTGGCTCTGAGTTCAGTGTTGCAGCTTCTGATCTCAATAAAATTTAACCTGCGAAAGGTGTCCCACATTTTGTACTTTGGATTAGTCCTACTTTAGTCAATGTCAACTGGAGTCTTTCAACCCTGGTTTACAGTGAATGTGTTTCTCAATGAAATTCATTCAATGAAAGTTGTTTCCATCCAGTGGAGGTTGGGCGAAGAGCATAGACCGTTGATAGAGAGGGATGAACCCTCCGCTACGTCACCCGTTGGTTTCTGAAGAGCTAAAAGTGAAGCCAGTTGGGGGTGTCCCACCATCTTGCAGTGTCACGTGTCGTCACTCCTGGAAAATACTAAAATGGGCAAAGGCAAGGCCGCTCCGAGCCGCGGGGCAAATGATTGACAGCTAACATACTCTCGGCTAAACACTAACTCTAAACTAAGAGGAGCTAACGAAGATTAGCCCCCCAAGCGGTGGGGTAAAGGTAATTTCTGCTGTGAAGTTATGGGGATTTGCTCTGTTTTGCAGCCAGCCCCTACCGGATCAAGGGAGAAATACTTCTGGGTAGCCTCATAGTTGGCCACCAGAGGTTGCCGCTTGGCGAAGAGGCTCTGTGGGGCTGTAAACTACATGCTTTTTGAGGGACACATAAGTCAGTGGAGGAAACCTACAGTACAGAAGGCAACCAAAGAACCAGCAGAGGAGGATGAGAAAGGCTGAGGAGGAACGTCAAGTACTGGGGGAAAGGGTTACCGGTGTTAAAGGGACTAGAGGCGTGAATTGTGAAAAAACACACAAGCATGTCCAGTTTTTTAATGCTGATGGGTGATGAAGCGTTAAAAACCAAAAAGAACGAGCCCACCCATGTCTCTCTCTGTTGCCTTGAACAGGCTGTGTGCTGCATGATGTGCTGCGATTCAATGGCTGAATTTCCCGTGCTGTCCTGCGGACGTGACGTCAATTGACGCTTCATACGCATCCCCAACAGTTTTGATACAGGAAGGAGACGGTTGCGGTGGATTCAAACACTGTAAGGGATAGTTCTGGATTCTTCTGCCATCAGCAAACAATCCAGATCAACTGAAAGACACTAAAAAGTGGCAATAAGGAGAAAAAGACTTGATCAGCGTAGTGAACAACGTTATAGCTTCAGTTTGTGGGCGCTCCTGTGCCGGCAGCGCCAGTTGCGGCACTCGTAAGTTTAATTTCTTAATCCTGCCTGTAGTCCCTTTAAAGGGGAAGTTCAGGATTTTTGACATAGGACCTTATTTACAAGTGAGCCAAGGTACTACTTATCACTGGAGACAGTTTCAACATATTTCATCCCATTATTCTAGTTCCAGGAGGTTGCCGATGCTAATGCTAGTGTGAGTCAATAGAAATCTGCTATACCCCATACAGTCCCCCCCCTTACATGTCCAGCCCCGCCCATCCCTCTGACCTATCACACTCCCGCCCTTCCTTCCTCCAGCCCCTCACGACCATCCCTACTAGACACTCACGAGCATGCCCCTCCTTCCTCCATCCCCCCTTTCCTCCAACCACTTACCCACATCTCCTCCCTCTTCCAGCCCAAGTTCCTCCCTCCCACATTTCCTCTTTCACACTCTCATTCATTATTCTCACATACCCACTTCGCTCTTGCCCATGCCCCCGTGCCTCCTGAGTGGTAGCTCGGGCCGGGGAAGGAGCCGCGAGCTCCATGCCCCCAACACGTCCCATACCCCCCCCCCCCCCCCCCCCCCCCCCCCCCCCCCCCCCCCCGGACGCAGCAGGCCAGGCATCCCCCAGGCCAGCAGATCCCCCGCAATGCAGCCAGCCATAACCACTAGCGCGTGACGCAGCCACTGTTCCCCCTCTCTCCCCAGTAGCGCCCGGGAGACCGGGGTATGAAAGGACCCTGTCCCCCCCCACCCCCCGCTCATGGCTGTGTGTGTAAGATGTGTGTTGTTTGCAGTTAAAACTGAGGGGCAGTGCCAAGTCATGCCGGGAGTGGGGTCGCGTAGGGGGCATGACCCCCCAACTGGCCCCTCCCTCCTTCCACACACTATATGGCCCGCCCCTCAGAAGTGGTTGTGAGCTGTTGTTATTTTATGTGTTTAGGTGTCTAAGTGTGGTTAAAACTGGGGAGCAGGCTGTCTCTAGACGTGGCAAGCAAAGGCACTTTGGTGCCCTCCCTCACCACGCCCGCTTGACACGCACCCTCCCCAAAACCCTACGTGTGTGTGTGTGAGGTAGAGCAGGGGTGGGGAGAGGTCTTGGGAAAGGAGACCAGGGGGGTATGAATTCCCCCCCTGGAAGAAGAGCCGTTACCGGCATTAGGTACCCCTGCATCCCGGGATCCCCCCAGGGCATAAGGAGGCAGGCATGACCGCCCTCACGGCCAGGCGACCGGTGTTCACCACAGAGGGGCCCTAAATGTTTTTTTTTATATAAATGCCTAAGGCAGTCTTATCTTGACTCTTGTTCTGTCCCTTCCTCTGTTTCTTTTCCTCTCTTCCTCCTGTAATGTTTCCTTGCGTTTCTTTACCGAATTCGACATGATGCGCATTCAAAACACCCGCGATGTTGATACCTGGTTTACATCCGGTTGCTAGTGAGTGACGCGGTGCTGCAACCAATAGTCGGCTGCAACGTCACGGTCGCGTCCTGGATGGGAATCTTACATAGTGCTGTTTCTGAGCCCTGGGACGGCTCTGGGCACTGACAGCTCGAAAATGCGCAAAATGAATGTTGGTGTGACATCAAAACGAGTCAGAAACACAGATTTTTAAGGTCTAAAAGTTACGTTGTGTGTCTTTAAGGGTTGTGTTTGTTGAAGAAATGGGTCATTTACATGTTCAAACACAGTAAAGCCATGCTGACCTGAATTCGCCGCTGATTGACTCGGTTCTGCCTCCTCATGCTGTTGTCTCTCGTTGTCCCACAGTATTTCCATGGAAAGATTATAATCCACGTCTTTGTGGTCATCAGATGCAGATGTGGCTGCTGAGCAGGTGTTTTCACATGGTGACTGAAAAATCCAGTCCGATCGCTTCACTGGAAATCAGTAAAAACTCATTCCCCATCTAGGAGAGTTCTCCCCTCATCGATAGACCTTTTTCACAAAAACTGCAAGTACGTAACTGTTGGGAATCTTGTCTTCCTCTGAGGGCCAGACTTCAGTCAAACGTCAAAAATGGATCATTTTTACACTGTGGATATTACATCTGAGCCCGTTTACTCGACTCTGCCTTGATCTAATAACCAGAAGTAGTCTGCATTGTTTCGATCTTGACCAAAGATGCATTGTTTTGTCATCTGCACATGTAGAGCTGCTCCCGGGATTTTAAAGAGAGGGAGTTTGTTAATATACCAAGCTTTAAATCACGTCCGAAACCGAATGTTTTTAGAGGAGGTTTAGCTGCGATTATTCATCATTTCTGATATCAGAAAGCATCAGATTAGAATGAAATCTGCAAAGCCGCTCTGATGGCATTGGCAGCAAATAAAACGTGACCATGCAGGTGTTATTAATGCATCCAGTATGTGCATAATGTCCGCAAATTAACGCATTAATGTCCAAAATGAACGCCTCTGCTGAAATAATACTTTTTTTTCTTTTTTAAAGATTACACAGAGGTTTGGTCAAACTTCCCTGATCACTGTAATTTCAAAATTATTGCTTTCAAATGATCGTGAACAAAATAAGGATCACGGATGGTAGAATATCGTTGTGATGGGTTTAACTGCAAGAGATCGCAGGACATCGTAGTTCATTCTGAGTTTAAAATAAAATAAAATAATATTCTGTTTGTTTGGTGGCTTTTATTTGACATGCTTCTGTTGTAGCTTTGAGCAACATACATGTATTATTCTAGTACAGCTGTGGGTTACCGATGTTTTCACGTATGTTATAATGAGAGGCTGAGACGAGGGCAGTTCGGGTTCAGCGATCTTTTACTGGACCTGAACTGCCTCGTCTCAGCCTCTCATTATAACATACGTGAGAAAATTAATCCTCGACTACAAAGCAGCATCATGTGCTGCATCAACACGTCCACCATGAAGATCCCACATATGACAGCAGCCACGACTTCACACAACAGTTAAACTACCTCCATGCATGCAAGGAAAAAAAATACAAAACTCTTTTCTTCTACTTTAACACTGATGGATGAAAACAGGAACTCCGGACTGAGGCAAGAGTTGAGGACATGATTTTATTTTATTTATTTATTTATTTTATTTTTGCTCTCTGACCGTATCAAATCTTTACAGCAGGGATTGATGTGGTCACATCCAGTATAACAGTCTGTGCTCACGGCTGTCATGTCAAAATGACTCAGCGTTTTATGATGCTTCGGTTTTTCCGTCCCTATTAATGTCTATCATCGATGGATGTTGAAAACTCCTGGAAATGGATGTTGGACTGCTTCAGAGCAAAAGATAAACAGCCCGGTGCTGCAGTGAGACACTGTTGTCGGAGGTAAAGATCCTCGACCGTTGCGTATTTCCGGTCAAAAAACAAGGAAGTGTGAAAAAGGTCTATTAAAGCAGTCGGTGAATTTAAAAGTGTCTGGCATTGTTATAATTAACCCCATGAAGACCAGAGTGGGTGTTGTGGTGAAAGCGGTGACACCTTTTCATTCCTGACTGCTTTAATCGATGAGGGGAGAGCTCTCCTAGACGGGGAATAAGTTTTTACTGGTTTCTAGTCAAGCGATCAGACTCAATTTTTTCAGTCACCGTGTTAAAGCACCTGCTCAGCAGCCACATCGGCGTCTGATGACCACAAAGATGTAGATTATAATCTTTCTGTGGAAATACTGTGGGATGACGACAGACAACGGCATGAGAAGGAGGCAGAACCGAGTCAATCAGCGGGGAGTTCAGGTAAACACGGCTTTACTGTGTTTGAACACGTAAATGACCCATTTCTTCAACTAATGAATCCTTAAAAAAGAGAGAGGGAAATGTCCGCTGCCACCGGCTGAAAGTTGCCCGTTAGCAGTCTGGTGGGCGTTTAAATGTTTTTCCTTTCTTTTCTTTACTAGTACTTCAGAACTGCGACCCGGACGGTACTGCTAGCTTGTCTACCGCAGTTAAACACGAGCTTTGACTGTACAAATCCAGTCTGATCGCTGGTGTTTCTTAATGGGAAACCAGTAAAAACTTATTCCCCATCAAGGAGAGTTCTCCCCTCGTCCATTAAAGCAGTCAAAATCATAAAAAGAGTCCAGCATTGTCGTAATTAACCCCGTAAAGACCAGTCTCTATTCTATTGCAATGGGCCTCCAAAGCTTTCTGACCCTCAGCGCAGTTGCAAGCATGCACGAGTGACGTACAGGGATGTAACTATGTCCACATCTCACGATACGGTATCATCACAATATGAACCTCACAGTACGATACGTCCATCTTCTATCGCTTATCCGCGATCGGGCCGCGGGGGCAGCTGCCTAAACAGGGAAGCCCAGCCTCCCCTTATCCCGGCCACAGCCGCCAGCTTATCCGGGGGATCCCAGGAGACGTAGTCCTGGGTCTCCCCCGGGGTCTTGTCCCGGTGGAACGTGCCTGGAACACCTCACCAGGGAGGCGTCCAGGAGGCATCCTGACCAGATGCCCGAGCCTCCTCATCTGGCTCCTCTCTATACGGAGGAGCAGCGGCTCTACTTTGAATCCCTCCCAGATGACCGAGCTCCTCACCCTATCTCTAAGGGAGAGCCCGGCCTCTGTGGGGGAAACTCATTTCGGCTGCTTGTACCCGCGATACGATATTTATCTCGATATTGTCCGGCATTACACGCAAACAGAAGAGGGGTGAGTGGGAGAGTGTGACGCGCTGCTGTGGTCACAGGCGCGCGCACAAGCTGAAATCAGAAGTGATCCGACATGAAGTTGGATGTGAAGCTACAGACGGCTGCTCATCATCACAGCGTGGCCAAGACAGGTGGAGGGAGGAAAAAGGACCAGAAAGTTGCCGCGATGTAGATGCTTTTTTTTGGTGGTGAGAGGTGAGAGTACCTGAGGTTAATTTGCTAAACATATTTGTTTATAGGCTACAGCAGCCTCCCCACAGTCCGATGCCACTGTAAATATAGTATTTTTTAGCCGACATAGTTTATTACTGTAACAACACGAGCACGCGCAGCCTCCAGGACTTCATCCTGCGGCCTTCATCTCTGATCAGCAGAGAGGAGGCTGACAACTAAATGTAATGTGACATGGTGATGTTCTTAACCGCGAGAGAAAACTGAACACCATAAAAAACAAGTTGACGAAGGTTCACATTCTACCACAGATTCAGGTCTGATGCAGGATTGTTTTAGCAGCAAACAGAACTCAGATTATTAAAACTTTACAAAGCTGAGGTTGAGTTTTTGTACCTGAAATGTGACTTGCACAGCTGATCTTTTATGGAAGGTAAACATCGCTGGAATGTGCAGGCAGGAATATTCCGGCTTCTGTCCCAACTTCCGAACCACTCGCTGCTGTTTCAGTCATTCTTCGTGTAACCACCGCTACATCCCTTTTGCGTTTTGTCTGAAAACCCTCGATCCGTGGATGGTATAAATCGGGAAAACCAGCTCTCCAGTAACGGGTCTAGGCAGCTAAAAGTCCCCAAAGGGTTATTAACCTCAGTGGTTTGACTCATAAGCCAAATCTAAGCTGGTGGCGGGGACAATTCGTCCGGACAACTAACTTCCTTAATTCAATAAGGTCTGCCCCTCTACAGCTGCGAGTCTCTCACGGGTGAACAACCCTTTTCCCCGGACCCCCTCAATCAGCTACCTTATCTCATCGAAAGCTTATCCCCTAAACGTTTTCCGAGCACTTGTTCAGATCCGGAATATTTAACATCCAGGAAAGTACAGGATGCTGGGACATGTTAATAGGCTAAAACCAACCTGTTAGGACCATTTAAAGTTGTTGAAATTAGGCAGGAAACTACCTAGACCACTTCACTTCCCTCAATGAGGGTAGCAACCATCGAACTGTGAAAACGTGAAATAATCACTAATTATTCTTCATGCAGGTTAAATTTATTGAAGCTACTTAGCAGGGGATGACAAGGTATAAACAGCTTAAAATCATCAAAAGAACAATCAAGTAACAATTTATAAAACCCAATATAAATGAGATAATCATCCGTCTCCAACACCTTAATCTAATTGTGGGTTCCGATTCAGTAAAACCATCAAAAATGGAATAACTGAAATTAAATCCGGTAATAAAAAGTCCAATAATCAAAGATAATCCAACAATTCCCAAATTAATCAATATAATCTCTTCATAATCCAACATCTTAACTTCTCCATTCTGTGTAAAAGGTCTCACAAATTAAGCCTAATTATCTCTCAGTCTACCTTTAAATGTTGAAAGTCCTTTGGAAACTCAAAGCTGATAACCTGTTAAAAATTTAGGAGAGTGGTCCAAAGTCCAGTTCCCGTGCGCACAAGTTGTACTCCAAAATCCACTCGGTGTACCCCAGTGCAGCGCTGGTCTAGCCCCCCCCCCTCGTCCTCAGGGTGGGCTAGCTACACTGAAAGAAGTACCAGGCTGATGCTAAAAGTCCAGAAGCTAAAATCCTTTTCAGTTGAAAGGTGGCTGTGATTACGTCCAGATCTGGTGTTAAAAGTCCAACTGAAAAATAAGCCTTCTGTCCGATTCCTTCAGATGTTAAGGAATGCATCTTGC
Source organism: Atherinomorus stipes (assembly GCA_023101725.1). Taxonomy (NCBI): domain Eukaryota; kingdom Metazoa; phylum Chordata; class Actinopteri; order Atheriniformes; family Atherinidae; genus Atherinomorus; species Atherinomorus stipes. Next base: position 119,745 of record JALJCO010010686.1, on the reverse strand, counting down.
CTTCTTCAGATCCATAGAGACGTAATGCTATTATTACAGTTTACAGGCACCTTTATAATCTTTGTTCAGGGAAGATCACAAGGTCAGGTCTGCTCGTTTGATTGGCTTGAACAAATGATTTATCCAGAACGATGACCTAATTCATGATGTTTACTGCCTTGTTTTTTAAGGTGAGCTCATCTTTCAGGTGACAGTCATACTCTGTCTGGAGCTGCCGAATGTTAGGGGCTCCAAATTCCTCTTTCTTTGGTGCTGCAGAGAGCTAGGGAGTGTCCGAGTTCCTCTTTTTGCTGGTTACCTCATTGTTTTAACAGACTCAAGCTGTTGTTTTTCAAATCCTACCTTGGGTTATGCTTAGTCACTCTGACTTTTATATTCTTCTTACATTTCAGACAATTGATTACATCCATCACACATCATTTCATTATTTCAATCATATTTCTATGATCTGCTTCAATACTCTCCTTGTACTAATTCATTCGCAGGGCGGAATTAGGAACTTAAAACCAGCTTTCTCTGTTTTTAGCAGTTTTTCTTACTCTGACATTACATATTGTCAGCAACCCTTGATTTTAGCAATCAACAATTACATGTTTACTCATTTGTTACACACAACGATATATGTAATACATTTCCGTGATTAATAACTCATTTTCTTATGCTCAAAACTGCCATCAAAAGTCTCTGCTGGCCTGTAGGTCAAAGGTCAGAGCGTGGACTGAGTGGGGACTGGCTCCTGTAGACCTCAGATTTGAGCTCCGTTGACACCCCCTCCATGAGGTCTTACTGGAGCTGGTCCATTTACTTCTACTGGTCAGGTGACCACATGGAAGTTTTCCTGGGCCGCAATTTCTGCAAATAGCTCATCCATGGAGCTGAAAGGGGGGGTGGCAGGAGTGTGGGGGATCAGGTCGTCCAGGATCAGGGGCGTTGGGATAGTGGGGCTGACTGATGACATGTTGGCCTTGTGGTCAGGGGAAGGGGAAGTAGGGCTGAGGCATTGGGACGGGGTGTCCTCGCTTGGGCCTGACCGCTCAGCAGCGGGTTGCGTTTTCTCCCTGGGGGTGTAGGAGGATGCAATAGGGGGGCAGAGGCTTCAGACAGAGCGGGTGTTACAGCTTTGGTCAGGGCTCCCGCATCGGCAGTGGGGGTTGAGGGCTCTGCTGTGGGGGATCCCCAGGCATCTATTTTCTTAAGGGACATTAGGGGGTCGATGAATCGTTTTACCTCCCAGCCATGAGCGCTGCAAAAGGTAAGCATCTTTCCTGATGAGGATGCCTCCTGACAGGGGTCACAGCGGCGGAGGGTTTCTCCATCCCAGAGGCAAAGACAGACTCCTGATGGGCTGCGTGATTCTCTGAGGTCTCCTTGGTGGTAGACCACAACTGTAGGCATCCAATACCTTCACAGGCTTTAACTCCATCTTCTGGAATTCCTTCAAATTCCCTGTGGTTGTTACTGGCTTGGCCTCTCCCGGCCCTTGCCACAGCACCGTCAGGGTGCTAGGTGAGGAACAGACTGCGCATGCATTGAAGATCTTCTCCCAGCGCAGCGGCTCTGGTTCCGGTGATATATATCCTTTCCTCGCATATTTCAACATTTTAAGAGCTCTTCCTGCATAGAGCTCAGTAGGTGTTCGTCTCAACACTACCACCCCATGAATCCGCGCCACTCGGATGAAGGGAGGTAGGTCAGGCTTGCTTGTGGTCATCGTGGCGGGTCCCTGGTTCAGTTAAGCTAAAAAAACTGGCTTGAGCTGCCCCACTCCTTGGATTCCTTTTTTCTTCAGTCTTACTGTCTAGTAATCCATCCACTCGCTGGCCGCGGCATCCAGCGCTGAAACACCCACATGCCTCACACTCTTTCAGCCCGCGGCGTATCAGCCGGTGGGGAATCCAAAGGTGCTGCTCCTCCAGCTTTTTCCCGAGTTGCCCAAGCTCCAGCGTGGCCCAGCTCCTCTGCAGGGCCTGGATCACTTCCAGGGCCAACTCCTCTGGGACTACCTTTCCTTTAGGTGAGTCCTTTAGTTCCTCGAGCCCAACAGGGTCTCGAGTTGCTGCTGCGTCCAAAGCCCTCCCTTTGGCCTGTCGGGCGGGGATGGAGGCCCAGCTGTGGTTGTTCAGCTCAGTCGGTGGGGGGTCCTTGAGGGACCTCTCCACTTCACCTTAACCGACCTAAGCTTATTGTTCCGTGGCCTACTCCCAGGTGACATGGTGCAGCAGGACCTTCCAACCAGGTCCCCTGCTATCAGGGCCAGTGCTGGGGCGACGTACCCCATACTGCACCGAGGACCGTGTGAGTCCTTGTGGGGTCACGACCCCTGGCACCGCGGTCCACGACCAATTCCCGGGGGAGCGGCTGCCCAGGGAGTGAGAGACCCACACGTCCAGTTGGTGTGAACCCCTGTTGTGTACCCCAGCAAGCTGCAACCGATAATCCACGGTCCAGCCCCTCTGGGCGTACGGGGTACCACACGTTCAAAAAAAAAAAAAGAAAAACCCAATAAAAACCTCTACGGTGCGCACCCGATGGCAAACACACCCAACAGAACCGCAGGTCCCGTAACACTCCTGGGTGCGGTAGTTGAGGGTGTTGGGTTGGCACACCGCCCAAAAATCAGGGTTCAGTCCTTTAAAATCCCGGGGCGTCGGCCGAGGCCCCACGTGAGCGCCATGTCTGAAAACCCTCAATCCGTGGATGGTATAAATCGGGAAAACCAGCTCTCCAGTAACGGGTCTAGGCAGCTAAAAGTCCCCAAAGGGTTATTAACCTCAGTGGTTTGACTCATAAGCCAAATCTAAGCTGGTGGCGGGGACAATTCGTCCGGACAACTAACTTCCTTAATTCAATAAGGTCTGCCCCTCTACAGCTGCGAGTCTCTCACGGGTGAACAACCCTTTTCCCCGGACCCCCTCAATCAGCTACCTTATCTCATCGAAAGCTTATCCCCTAAACGTTTTCCGAGCACTTGTTCAGATCCGGAATATTTAACATTCAGGAAAGTACAGGATGCTGGGACATGTTAATAGGCTAAAACCAACCTGTTAGGACCATTTAAAGTTGTTGAAATTAGGCAGGAAACTACCTAGACCACTTCACTTCCCTCAATGAGGGTAGCAACCATCGAACTGTGAAAACGTGAAATAATCACTAATTATTCTTCATGCAGGTTAAATTTATTGAAGCTACTTAGCAGGGGATGACAAGGTATAAACAGCTTAAAATCATCAAAAGAACAATCAAGTAACAATTTATAAAACCCAATATAAATGAGATAATCATCCGTCTCCAACACCTTAATCTAATTGTGGGTTCCGATTCAGTAAAACAATCAAAAATGGAATAACTGAAATTAAATCCGGAATAAAAAGTCCAATAATCAAAGAAAATCCAACAATTCCCAAATTAATCAATATAATCTCTTCATAATCCAACATCTTAACTTCTCCATTCTGTGTAAAAGGTCTCACAAATTAAGCCTAATTATCTCTCAGTCTACCTTTAAATGTTGAAAGTCCTTTGGAAACTCAAAGCTGATAACCTGTTAAAAATTTAGGAGAGTGGTCCAAAGTCCAGTTCCCGTGCGCACAAGTTGTACTCCAAAATCCACTCGGTGTACCCCAGTGCAGCGCTGGTCTAGCCCCCCCCCGTCCTCAGGGTGGGCTAGCTACACTGAAAGAAGTACCAGGCTGATGCTAAAAGTCCAGAAGCTAAAATCCTTTTCAGTTGAAAGTTGGCTGTGATTACGTCCAGATCTGGTGTTAAAAGTCCAACTGAAAAATAAGCCTTCTGTCCGATTCCTTCAGATGTTAAGGAATGCATCTTGCCTTCTTCAGATCCATAGAGACGTAATGCTATTATTACGGTTTACAGGCACCTTTATAATCTTTGTTCAGGGAAGATCACAAGGTCAGGTCTGCTCGTTTGATTGGCTTGAACAAATGATTTATCCAGAACGATGACCTAATGTCATGATGTTTACTGCCTTGTTTTTTAAGGTGAGCTCATCTTTCAGGTGACAGTCATACTCTGTCTGGAGCTGCCGAATGTTAGGGGCTCCAAATTCCTCTTTCTTTGGTGCTGCAGAGAGCTAGGGAGTGTCCGAGTTCCTCTTTTTGCTGGTTACCTCATTGTTTTAACAGACTCAAGCTGTTGTTTTTCAAATCCTACCTTGGGTTATGCTTAGTCACTCTGACTTTTATATTCTTCTTACATTTCAGACAATTGATTACATCCATCACACATCATTTCATTATTTCAATCATATTTCTATGATCTGCTTCAATACTCTCCTTGTACTAATTCATTCGCAGGGCGGAATTAGGAACTTAAAACCAGCTTTCTCTGTTTTTAGCAGTTTTTCTTACTCTGACATTACATATTGTCAGCAACCCTTGATTTTAGCAATCAACAATTACATGTTTACTCATTTGTTACACACAACGATATATGTAATACATTTCCGTGATTAATAACTCATTTTCTTATGCTCAAAACTGCCATCAAAAGTCTCTGCTGGCCTGTAGGTCAAAGGTCAGAGCGTGGACTGAGTGGGGACTGGCTCCTGTAGACCTCAGATTTGAGCTCCGTTGACAGTTTGTGTGCTTCAGCTTGCGGCTAAAACTCTGTTCTTTTGAAGTTGGCGCCACATCGTAATGTGACTGCCTGGCTGCACCTGATTGGTGGTACGTAGTGACACGTATTTCATAACGTTTGAGGTATCCAACAGCAAGCTGTGTTTGTTTAGTGAGACATTCACGTGTCTCTCCAACAAAACAAACTGTGATGTGCGCACTTATAAGACCAAAAATAAAAGTCACGACTGGTATATATGCCGTTGTAGCGAAGTAGAAGTAGCGTTTCTTTCTCATAAATGTACTTGAGTAAAAGTAAAAAGTATGTGATAATAAATTTACTCTTATAAGTACAATTTATGTAAAAATGTACTTAAGTAAATGTAACGGAGTTAATGTAGCGCGTTACTACCCACCTCTGGATGCTAGCCAGTAGCGCTAATAAGTTTTACGTGAGTTTCATACGTAATTTTGTTGCCAAAGACTCTCAGAAGTAGAAACAAATGGTTGGTTTTTATCAGCACAGCTACATCTTAGTGTTTAAAATCTGATATTTTGACTGGCAGATAAGGAAACATCAGCTCCACAAATGAAATCAAATCTAATGAAAACAACAAGATTGATTTCAGTAAAACTATCAAAATCCATATTGGTTCAGAGCAAATGACCATAATAGCCCTGACTAACAAAAAAAACCTGGCTCATATAGCATGATTTGATTTAGTTTGATGTAGGATTAAGTCAAACAAAAGTGGTTTTAATTTAGAGCCAATTTTAATCAAAACCTAGTAAATAAAATCTATTTTTTTTATTTGAATTGAATAAAAAGAAACTAATTGATCTGATGTAATCTGATTAAATTCAACCAGCAAATGCCAAATGTGTGCATCTGGCATGATCAAATTACAGGGGAATGTGTGGCATGGTTGAATTGTGTTCATCTAACAATTTTTTTTTTTGAGTGTACGAACAACTTGCTGAACAGTCCAGAGACCAGGAGGCTCAGACGCAGCAGTAATGGTGGATATCAAACACGCACAGACGATGAAATATGAGCTGCCCGACTAAAACATAAACACCATCTAACAATTGCATTGCAAAAACTTCCAAGTTTATCTTTATTAAAAGCAAAACACGCATTGGAATAAAGGCAACATGATGAAGACTGGAGGAAAAATAACTGCATCACGTCACAAACATTTCTCACTTCAACTGCTATATTCGCTTTTAAAACTAACACCAAAACGATTCAAAGCCAAAACAGAGAAATAGTCCGAAGGTTTTTATGTTTTTTCTTTTGTCCCAGGAAGATTTATGTGTAAATTTACCGTCTCATTTCATCTCACACCTCCTCTGTGAAGGGTCCAATCAGCAAAGACATACAGAGGCATGTTTGAAGAGCAGGTTTGTGTTTACTGAAATGTTTACTCTATGAAATGAATGCACACAAAGTGTGATTAATTTAACAGAAATAATGATTTCAAGAAAAACAGGAAAGTGTTTGTTCAGACAAACCACACCCTTAACCCCATACACGTCTTCAGTCCCAGTTTACTCATCGTAAAGTCTGGTAAAACACACTGGGAATTAACCCTGGTTGAATTCACACAGCTGTGAGCTTTACTCACATAAAGCAATAACAATCTGCCTGGGGACCTGTTGATGAAACGATGCAGAGCTCAGTAAACAAAAAGCAGCTCATTTGACTTTCATTTCCAGCCCCATCAAGGTGTCTATTGACCTGAGAGTCATGCAGAATATTTCTTCCTCTCTGAGGAAACAAAATCGATTCTGTGTCAATATCCAGTCAGGGTGAAAAAAGAAAACGGCAACTGTGTGCGTCATTATTATGAGAGCACTCGAATTATAAATAGTTCAGGCTGCATCACGAAGCTATCAACACCCTTCAGGTTTCAGGAGCATCTGTCTTCCTGTCAGACTGTGAGAAGCAGACAGATGTTGTGGAGTTCCACAAAAACCAGCTCTGATGATGAGACTGGATTTAAGACTATCACTGCGGAAAAATTGATCCAGTGATTCAATGGCGTAATTTAGACGGGGGTTAGACTGGTTATGAACCCCACAAACATCAGATCATGCCAATACAACCCCCCGAAAAAACACTATCCAAATGTTTTTGTGTAAGTGTGTACAAATCTGTGTTAAACATAGTCATTTGCAACTTGTACCTGTAGAGTAGGGCTGCGGGTAAACGATTATTTTTAAAACGATTATTCAGCCGATTATTTTATCAAATAGTCAACTATTCTAATGACTAATTAGATGATTAATCTAACGATTATTTTTCTGTTGCACGATTAATAAAAAATAAAATCGCAAATAAATACCCCCCCAAACTGTATTAAATTACTTTATCATACAACGGTTTTCTAAAGCTTAACATGAAATAAAAGGAGAGTCTGATTTTCATAAGTTGGAAATTAGCATGGCTGCACGTCATTTTCTGGTCCAATGTTATCCAAGTGTCCTGAGTGGGTAGCGTCCAGAATTTACTCGAAACTATGCCATTTAGTATATTTTTAGAGCCTTAACAGTTCCACATCGCATCTCCTGCGAGCACGTCGATGCGCGTTCATGAAACTACGGAAGGCGCGGCAGACGAGATCGCGCATTCTCTTTTTCTTTCTTTGTTTGTGTTAAATCAATATCCAACCCATCTTGTGCTTGTCCCGGTTTGTCTGTAGCTCTGTCGCTCTTAGCACAAAGTAAACAGCTAATTTCTTCTTCTATGCTTGTATTATCGGCAGAGTAGACTCTGAACTCTGAGGCTTCCGTAGTTTCGTGAACGCGCATATGTGCGCTTCGCGGAACTAAGATGTACTACTGTTTAGGCTCTAAAAATATACTAAATGAAGTCATTTCAAGTAAATTATGGACGCTACCCACTCAGGACACTTGGATTACATTGGACGAGCAGTATGGAGGAATATTGACAAGTTTTTGTGGACTTTTATGGACCTTTTTGGCTCGGGCACAATCGAACTCCATTATATGAAAGTTGGAGGAAAACGAGAAGCCGTCCTGATCTCCGGCTGCATTTGAGATATTAAAAAAGTGCTCCAGTCTTACTCACCAATGTGTGAATGATTGTTTACATGAAGTGGCTTACAGTATTTCTTAATTAGACATATAATCGTATTTCAGGACATAATATGCTGTATGGGCTGAAAGTTTATACAAAACTTCCACTAAAGGTAGAATCCAGAGTTGTACCCCTGAAAATAAATGCTAAACTTGTGCAAATGAAATCCGTCTCAATACCCACCTTTGGGCCTCTTCTCTCATGTGGCAGCGACTTTGTTCGCAACTCCCCCTCCCCTGACTGTATTTAGTTTTTTTCCTTTGTTTTGGTGTATTTGGGATGCTTCTGGGTGGAGATTTACGTATTTATATCCAACCAATGACAAAACTAAGGGCGTAGCGCTCCTTGGATAAACTCATTGATTGGAGCAGACACCAGATTATCTCAAATTATTAAAAAAAGAAAAATAAACAGTGGATTTAGCGAAGAAAAGGAAGTACTCTGTAGCAAAAAGAGCTTTAGATAGTGCACGCTGGAAAACCAGGGTTGATATTGGTTTGGCTTCCACCCGCTTCCAAGATTTAAAGGAGAGGCTTGGACCAAAGAGCGATGCGGCCATTAGCCCGAGGGGAGGGGCTCTCAGTTTGAATGATGTTTACAAACAGAAACAAGGAAGCACTCCGGATTTTGCCTTTAAAGGAAAGGCTAAATTCACTATAGTAATTCAAACAACAAAAAAACTGAAAAAAGTCAAAATAAATAGAAATACACTAAATTATAATCTTGTGAAATAAAACATTGATTTTGAATTGTGGTTTTGAAAAATAGTTAAAAACAACAAACAAACAAAACTGTCCTAGACAAATGAGAGCACCTTGTTCATGAACAGTGGACCAAAATACCTGTCAACAGGTGCAGAAGTCTGATTGGACGTCACAGAAAACACTTGATTGCAGTGATTGCCTCAAAGTGTTGCTCGGTAAAAAAAATTCTCAGGATCCCCAACATGCTTTTTTGCTTGCTTTAAACCACAATCCAAAATCAATGTCATGATTTTCTCAAATGTTTTATTTATTATTACTTTTGTCAATTTAACCTTATTTTACTGACAGCTGATTTTTTTCTATCTTTTATGAGTCTAAATGTGTCTGAACCTTCGGCCTAGGGATGCACGATATTGGAATTTTGGCCAATATCCGATATTTTAAAACTCATGGGGCCGATAACCAATATCGATACCGATGTTAAAACTGAAAAAAACAAGCAGTCATTGCAAATAGCAGTTTTGTTATCCGTTTCTGACACTTTAAAAAATCGGGGTGGGAAAAAATATCGATGCACTGAAATATTGCGATATTTTCACATGCCAATATCAAATCAATATTTAAAAATGTGGCATCAATCTATTTTACTTACAAAACCTCGCGAGATTTCATCATTGTATTACAAAATCTCATGATATTTTGTGAATTTCTGCGGGATTTTGTAACAACGATGAAATATTGCGAGATTTCGTTAGTAAAATAGATTTTCAATGTCAATATGATATCAGCATATGAAAATATCGTGAAATTTTTGTGAGTTCTCATGAGATTTCGTGACAGAACGATGAAATATTCTGAGATTTCATTAGTAAAATAGATTGATACAGCTTATCTAAATATTAACATGATATCAGCATATAAAAATATTGTGATATTTCAGTGTTTCAATATTTTTTCCCACCCCTAGGCTTTAGTAGTTTCAAAGTCTGTGAAAAAGATGTTTTTGAAGAAGAAGAAAAAGGTTGTTTTTGTTAGACTTTAGAAGCACCGGCTGATCGGTTAAATATCAGTGGGGTGGCCGATGTCTGATACTTAGGCCGATATAGGCAGATAACGATAAGGGGACGATTATATCGTGCATCCCCACTTCGGCCCATACTGTAATTCTTTGTAAACGGACAATACAGTTGTGTGAAAAAGTGTTTGCTCTCTTCCTGATTTCTTATTTTTTTGCACGTTAGTCACACTTATATGTTTCAGATCATCAAACAAATTTAAATGTGAGACAAAGATAACACCAGTAAACACAAAATGCAGTTTTTAAATGGAGAGTTTTATTTTTAAGGGGGGGGGGGGGATCCAAACCCACATGGCTCTGTGCGAAAAAGTGATTGCCCCCTGGACCTAACTGGTTGTTCCACCCTTAGCAGCAACAACTGCAATCAAGCGTTTGTGATAACTGGCAATAAGTCTTCTACAGCGCTGTGGAGGAATTTTGTTCCACTCATCTTTGCAGAATTGTTGTAATTCAGCCACATTGGAGAGTTTTCCAGCATGAGCCGCCTTTTTAAGGTCATGTCACAGCATCTCAATTGGATTCAGGTCAGGACTTTGAGTAGGCCACTCCAAAGTCTTCATTTTGTTTTTCTTAAGCCATTCAGAGGTGGACTTGCTGGTGTGTTCTGGATCATTGTTCTGCTGCAGAACCCAAGTGCGCTTCAGCTTGAGGTCACCAACAGATGGCCGGACATTCTCCTTCAGGGTTTTTTGGTAGACAGCAGAATTCATGGTTCCATTTACCACAGCAAGTCTTCCAGGTACTGAAGCAGCAAAACAGCCCCAGACCATCACACTACCACCACCATATTTTACTGTTGGTATGATGTTCCTTTTTTTGAAATGCCGTGTTACTTTTATGCCAGATGTAATGGGACCTACACCTTCCAGAAAGTTAAACTTTTGTCTCGTCAGTCCACAGAGTATTTTCCCAAAAGTCTTGGGGATCATCAAGATGCTTTCTGGCTAAACTGAGATGAGTTTTTATGTTGTTTTTGCTCAGCAGTGGTTTTGGTCTTGGAACTCTGCCATGCAGCCATTTTTGTGCCCCAGTCTCTTTCTGATGGTGGAGTCATGAACACTGACCTTATTTGAGGCAAGTGAGGCCTGCAGTTCTTTGGATTTTGTTCTGGGGTCTTTTGTGACCTCTTGGATGAGTCGTCGCTGTGCTCTTGGGGTAATTTTGGTCGGCCGGCCACTCCTGGGAAGGTTCACCACTGTTCCATGTTTTCACCATTTGTGGATAATGGCTCTCACTGTGGTTCGCTGGAGTCCCAAAGATTTAGAAATGGCTTTGTAACCTTTTCCAGACTGATAGATCTCAATTACTTTGTTTCTCATTTTTTCCAGAATTTCTTTGGATTGCAACATGATGTCTAGCTTTTGAGGATCTTTTGGTCTACTTAACTTCGTCAGGCATGTCCTATTTAAGTGATTACTTGATTGAGAACAGGTGTGGCAGTAATTAGGCCTGGGTGTGGCTAGCCACTCAGCTGTTCTTGGTTACCTTCGGTTAAGAGCGCATGCGACGCGTTCCTGTGCTCTGTAGTGCGTGGTTTTGGGGGGGTGTACATTTTTTCAAATGTAGCTTGTTCGAACTGTTTTTCCAATATCCCCTACCCTTCCTTTAATTTATGTGTAGGGGGGCACTTTTTCACGCAGGGCCGTTAAGGTTTGGATCTCCCCCCAATAAAAATCTTCACTTAAAAAATGAATTTTCTCTTTACTTGTGTTATCTTTGTCTGTATCTTTGTTTAAATTTGTTTGATGATCTGAAACATATTAGTGTGACAAACATGCAAAAAAAAAAAAAAAAAGAAATCAGGATGGGGCAAACACTTTTTCACACAACTGTATATGACAAATATGCCAACGACAAGTGAAAATGATTATTAATTATCATTGTGTTGATTGAGGCAGCACATCGGGTGAAAACAATCAGACCACCCTCTTCCCCACCTTCATTATCTTCCCTTCCTTCATCTCTTTCCTGTTCTCTTGATCCCCCTCTTCTTCCAGCCAGTGAGGCAGTGGTCAGAGGATCATGAACTGTGTTATCTAAGTAAGTTATGGGCTGCATTTTCTCTGCTAGTGTGCCCTATGTGTGAATCTAGGCTGCAGAGGGAATGTGCTCAGTGGGAGACAGTGACAGATTTAGTCTTTTATGGCTGTAGCTTCAGCAGAAATCCAATGGGCTCTGCAGAAACAGCTGCACAAAAGGTTTGTATACCCGCAGGTACCATCTATGCACAAAAACTGACAGGTGGTCCTTTTAAATCTCTTATCAGAGGCGGATGCTTGTTTTGTCTGTGAGGATGCTAAATAGAGGAAATCATGATTAAACTGTTTACTTAACTCTTCAAAGGAAATGAATGTCAATGTCTCTGACTTACATTTGGATTATGCAAATAAGAAAAGAGGCAGGAAAATGAATTAGCTTCTTTGTGATGCTTTTTGTCTGCTTCAGCAAAAGACTTGATGCACATTTGGGAACATGGAATCTATTTTATTCATTGCATCTGAAAGGGAAATGGGAATATCAAGGTTATTACTGTATATCGTCAGATATTCCCACATATGATTGTGATTCTTGATAAAGAGCTATCTCCTCGTGGATGTCTACCAGATGTCATTTTTCCTCAAAGTTTGTATCAAGTTTTGGACAACTACTTCCTCTACTGGATTACAGCCATGAACAACATTTCCTGTAACACCTTCTGATGATGCTAAGCAGAGTAGTTCCTTATCTTAAAAGTGATATATTATTTGTAAACAAACCCCCTCTCTGAGGAATTCCTTGTAGCAATTGAGAAGAGTTGACTGTTCTTCCAAAAGCATTTGTGAGGTCATGCACTGATGTTGGACGAGAAGGCCTGGCTTTCAGTCTCCACTCTGATTCATCCCCAAGGTATTCTATCAGGTTGAGGTCAGGACTCTGTGCAGGCCAGTCCAGTTCCTCCACACCAGACTCTGCATCCATGTCTTTATATGTTGGAAGAGGAAGGGGCCAGCTCCAAACTGTTCCCACAAAGTTGGGAGAATGAAATTGTCCAGAATGTCTTGGTATGCTGAAGCATTCAGAGTTCCTTTCACTGGAACTAAGGGGCCAAGCCCAGCTCCTGAAAAACAACCCCACACCATAATCCGCCCTCCACCAAACTTAACACTTGGCACAATGCAGTCAGAAAAGTATAGTTGTCCTGGCAACCGCCAAACCCAGACTCATCCATCAGATTGCCAGATGGAGAAGTGTGATTTATCACTCCAGAGAACACCTCCACTGCTCTAGAGTCCAGTGGCAGTGTGCTTTACACCACTGCATCCATGCTTTGCATTGGACTTGGTAATGTATGGATGGATGCAGCTGATTGCCATGGAAACCCATTCCATGAAGCTCTCTGTGCACTGTTCTTGAGCTGATCTGAAGACCACATGAAGTTTGGAGGTCTGTAGTGATTGACTCTGCAGAAAGATGGTGACCTCGTTGCACTTTGCACTTCAGCATCCACTGACCCCATTCCGTCAGTTTACGTGGCCGACCACTTCGTGGCTGAGTTGCTGTCGTTCCCAAACACTTCCATTTTCTTATAATACAGCTGACAGTTGACCGTGGAAGAATTAGGAGTGAGGAAATTTCACCACTGGATTTGTTGCACAGGTGGCATCCTATCACAGTTCCACGCTGGAATTTACTGAGCTCCCGAGAGCGACCCATTTTTCACAAATGTTCGTAAGAAAAGTCTGCATGTCTAACTGCTTCATTTATACACCTGTGGACATGAAAGTGATTGGAACACCTGATTCAGATTTTTTGGATGAGTAAGCAAATAATTTTGGCAATATAGTGTATTTATAATACATATTCCAGCTAATTCTGTGCCATGTGAAAGAGTTTTCTCCAAAGCTGGAGAGGTAGCCTACTGTGTTAAGGTTTGAACCGCCCCAACCCCCCCAATACCCAAATGCAATGATAGATAATGATAGGTAAGACAAGCAGCATCTGTAAAAGAGCCAAACTAGTCAACTCCCCAATTAGTAGCCTGGTGGTAATGCTGCAGGCTGCAGGCTTTGGCATGGAAGACCTGGGTTCCAGTCCCTGACGCAGCACTCAGGTGAACCACTATGGGCCCTTGAGCAGGGACCTTAACCCCCACCCTGCTCCCTGGGTGCTGTAACTGGCAGCCCACTGCTCTCAGGTTAAACTTGAGATGGGTTAAATTTAGAGACTGAATTTCCCAGTTGGGATTAATAAAGTATGAATCATCATTAAAAACCTTTTAACTTTGTCTCACCAGTATGTGAAACAAAATGTGACTCTAGTGTGATAGAATTACTTTTTATACACATTTCACCAGTGCATTGTGGGTGTTTTGTAAGTATTTCCATAATTAAACCAACATGTGAACATATTTTATATTTGTATATCTGTATGTTATCATTTTTTTCACGGTGGATGTAGATTATAAAACAATTTGTGAGCAATTCTCCCTTTTTTCACTGAAAGTGTTGTGAGCATTTGTCATAACACAGCTTTTGACCTGAGTTGTTAGAGACAATCTAAACCTGCAGAAGCAAACTGTGTTCTACTGATGGTTATAATGAGAACTGCAGCTCTGAGTGTTTGCAGTGATTAATGTTATCTGTCTTTTTGTTTTAAAGCACATGGATGAATGAGCTACAGTAATTAATCTACTAATGAAACAGTTTGAAATAATAAGAATGGAGTTCTAGTCCTAGAAGAATTCAGCTGAAGCTCCATGATAAATGTCTCTAGAGCTCAGTCTTAAACATCTTTCATAACAGCATAGTGCAGATTTATTCATAAGAATAAAACCAATATCAGCATACAAATGTCAAGTGTGCAGAGTCTTCTGCAGCTTAAGCGATGCTGAATCCTGCTGGAACTGGGACCAGAGCAGGTGTGTGTCATTCCCCAGAGGGAAGAAGCCTGAAATGTACCGTGGGCTGTGCCGTTTGGTTACATTCATGGGATGAATATGTCACGGTCATTGGGTGGGTGAGTTTTACTGGAACTTTAGAGTCTCAGTTTGAGCCGTAAGATGTTTTCATTCAGGTCAGCAAAGAAAAAAGCAACACGTTTAACAAGGAGCTCTGTGAGGCTGCAGTTCAGGCTTTTCACTACATTCACAACATGGAAAACATTTTATATCATTTTCTACCAAACAAAACTCCCCCACAGCCCTCATTTATCGGTCTCAAGCAGTAGGGAAGTAAATGTTCCGGGAAGTGATGTGTGTGCATACATGATAAGCCTCTCAATTAAAACTGTCCAATACTCAGCACGACGCTCTTTGCATTCCAAGCCAGGTCAGAGTAATCCCTCACAGCCAACCTGTAGGAAATCAAACATAACGTTCGGAGGTAGACCGTATTTCCCAGACTCTCACAAAGCGCCTTCAACAAAGACACAGAGAAAATCTGCTCCAGCCTTTAACATTTGAACAGATGCAGCTCCGTTGAATCAGGCTCCACATTTGTATTTACTGGCTTGTTGTGCCAGAGGAGGTTGTATTTCAGGTTAAAGGAGCAAACTTTGGTGTCACGCTTTGCTCTGTGATGATGGGAAACCTCTTATAAATGAGCTGTGAGCATGTGTAAGCCAGCCAGTGTGATTGAAACCACTCAGTAGAGCTCTGGGACTAAAATGGATCCTAATCTGTTTAAAATGTTTCATTTATTGCAACCACAGCTCCACAGATGACATTTAGTTATTATACAATTGTAAAATGTAAAATTGGTCTTAATAGAATATGTCTTGTGGATATGATTTAATTTAATCAAGTTGTTAGTAAAAGTAATACTAAATAAGTTATACTGTATAAACCCTGGAGGGAAAAATGCTGAATATATTAACTTACCCAAGTTGACTCGTGTATTTAAGATAAGTACATGAAATATAGTGATGGAGGAGAAGCAAGGTTTCCCACAATGCAGTTCTATTACAGTACTTTCTAGACTATAGGCCATGTGACTTTGTTCACAGCCATGCTGAGTGGCAGAAAGCTAGCCTTGGTCTCTGCACTCGCCATGGAGTGACTGTTAATTTGCTGTGAGCTGCTTCCATTAATGACGGTTCTAGATGACTTTACACTTTTTAAGCCAGTTCAGCTTTTACATGGGGAACTCAGAGAGCCATATTTTGATAAATTTGCACTTTATAAGGAGATGTTGCTGCCTGATTAGCTTAGCATGACGTTTACAATGACCTCATCAATCGAGGGAGTAGAAATAAAAGCTTACAAGTGGTTAGAAGCTTACAAATATCTTGGTGGCAGGATGGTATCAGACTTTACAGAAGTCTGTTTACTTCCGGTAGACATAAACTGACGTAAACTGACGGTTTGCGGATGGAACATGCGCAAACCACATTTAAATGTTTGTTTCAATGGAGATATTCTGACATGCGTTTACACGACCAAATATTTGGGTTCGAAAAGGAATAACCCGCTTTTAACATGACTGTATAAACACCAGGTTTTTGCTAATATTCCGGTTATGGCAGGTTGTATGTAAATGCAGTGAATTATATCAAGAAAGAATGAACTAAAACTGCTGAAATATTTCATAACTTACAAATTCCTTTCCACTCTGTTCTGTTCCTTTATGCTTATATCTGATAAACTCTATCTGATAATCTCTGATAAACTACATTGATAAGGATCTTATCAGGTTTTTTATCTTTTTTAAGCTCAAATTTTAAGGTAGAGTCCGGAGTTTCCCCCTGAAAATAAACGTTAGACTTGTGCAAGTGAAATCCGTCTTAATCCGGGCCTTTACTCTCGTGGGGTGGTGAGTTTGAATGCAACTCCCTCTCCCCCTGTCTGTAATTTGCTTTTTCCCTTTGTTTTCGTCATGTCGGGACGTTTCTTATGGAATGATAGGAGTGCCACAATAAAGAATAAATCTGAAAAAGAATAAGAAAATAAATGAGCGAATATATAGACAAATACCTAAAACAAATAAAATATTTTTGTATTTTTTAATTATTTATTTTCACTTAATAACATTATTATTCATATTATTTAATTAATTTTCATTTATTTTTCCTTATTAATTTTTATATTTATTTCCTTATTCATTTTTGTATATATATCCTTATTTATTTACCTATATATTTTCTTATTCTTTCACTCATTTATTTCCCTGTTTATTTCAACATATATTTTCGTTTTTATTAACTTATATATATCCATATTCATTTCCCTATATATATCCTTATTCATTTATTTATATATATCCTTATTCATTTACTCATTTATATCCTTATTTATTTACTTATATATTTCCTCATTTGTTTCCCTTTAACTATCCCTATTTATTTCCATATATATTCCCCTATTTATTTCCCTATATTTATTCTCATTTGTTTCCCTTTAAATGTCGTTATTCGTCTCTCTTTATATTCCCCTATTTATTTCCGTATTTATATCCTTATTTATTTCCTTGCGTCCGAGCTGTCAGTCATCTGCTTTGGGGCGGGGCTTGTGTCCAAACTGGCTAGTCGATCCCAGCACGAATGATGAGCTAACTCGACTCTGAACGGGGCTTCAGCATGAGTACACTGAACCGTCATTTGTATAACCACAACCGTGTACTGTAATCTTATTTTGAGACTATTTTAGACGAAAAGTGAGTATTATAATTGCTCAAGTGTCGCTCATGATGGACCTATGATGCCTCCTTAAAGATTTTGGTCCGACTTTGAGCTGCTGTAATGCACTTCCGGTTATGTTACGCCGCCAGCTGATGGTCGTCATGAACCTACAGTTTCATATCCACGTACAAATGACCTGATCTGTGTTTCCCATTTAAGTACCTAAGTTGCTGTAAAGTGAGTCATGGGAGGTTTCCTGTTGATAATCTGTTTACATGAATAAAGCTTCCCAGGCTCTGGCTTATGACTGCATGTTACTGATCAAACATTAGGCTACACGGAGAACACCGAAAAGGTCTCAACAAATTACCGTATAACCACTGAAAATGAGCTGAAACATTTTCTTTTGCTCTCGTGCGATTGCACATACAGGCCTTCATTATGAATGAATACTATATTTTATTTTTCCTCTCGTGCACGGTGCGCCATCACAAAAGTGTTGCAGCTCCTCTGGAGCTGTTGGCACTGTGCCACATGCGCGTCCACTGTGCGTCATAGAGATGTGAAACTCTTCAAGGTTTTACGTCACTACAAGTTTCATAGATGTGACAAACTCTCTTTTCTTGTAAACTTTAAACTTAGTAATAAACTGAAGTTCTGTTTTTTAGGCGTGACACAAAAAACGATAAATTTCTGAACAGGAAAGTTAAGCCACAAAACCCTGCTGATGCCGTATCTGCTACAATCTGTGCGTCATTTTCAGTGGTTATACGGTAATTTGTTGAGACCTTTTCGGCGTTCTCCGTGTAGCCTAATGTTTGATCAGTAACATGCAGTCATAAGCCAGAGCCTGAGAAGCTTTATTCATGTAAGACACACAGATTATCAACAGGAAACCTCCCATGACTCACTTTACAGCAACTTAGGTACTTAAATGGGAAACACAGATCAGGTCATTTGTACGTGGATATGAAACTGTAGGTTCATGACGACCATCAGCTGGCGGCGTAACATAACCGGAAGTGCATTACAGCAGCTCAAAGTCGGACCAAAATCTTTAAGGAGGCATCATAGGTCCATCATGAGCAACACTTGAGCAATTATAATACTCACTTTTCGTCTAAAATAGTCTCAAAATAAGATTACAGTACACGGTTGTGGTTATACAAATGACGGTTCTGTGTACTCATGCTGAAGCCCCGTTCAGAGTCGAGTTAGCTCATCACTCGTGCTGGGATCGACCTGCCAGTTTGGACACAAGCCCCGCCCCAAAGCAGATGACTGACAGCTCGGACGCAAGGAAATAAATAAGGATATAAATACGGAAATAAATAGGGGAATATAAAGAGAGACGAATAACGACATTTAAAGGGAAACAAATGAGAATAAATATAGGGAAATAAATAGGGGAATATATATGGAAATAAATAGGGATAGTTAAAGGGAAACAAATGAGGAAATATATAAGTAAATAAATAAGGATATAAATGAGTAAATGAATAAGGATATATATAAATAAATGAATAAGGATATATATAGGGAAATGAATATGGATATATATAAGTTAATAAAAACGAAAATATATGTTGAAATAAACAGGGAAATAAATGAGTGAAAGAATAAGAAAATATATAGGTAAATAAATAAGGATATATATACAAAAATGAATAAGGAAATAAATATAAAAATTAATAAGGAAAAATAAATGAAAATTAATTAAATAATATGAATAATAATGTTATTAAGTGAAAATAAATAATTAAAAAATACAAAAATATTTTATTTGTTTTAGGTATTTGTCTATATATTCGCTCATTTATTTTCTTATTCTTTTTCAGATTTATTCTTTATTGTGGCACTCCTATCATTCCATAGTTTCTAGGTGGAGATTTCTGTTTATATCATCAGCCAATGACAGAGCTAAGGGCATGACGCTGTGTGGGAATACGCTCACGATTGGAGCAGACACACGTCACTCAAACTCTCGGGGAAGAAAAAAAATTTTTAAACAAAAATGGTGGACGCGGCGGAGAAAAGGAAGTACTCCACGATAAGAGCTTCAAGATAGTGCATGATGGAAAACCAGTGTAAATATTAGTTTGGCTTTTACCCGCTTCCGAGCTTTGAAGGAGAGTCTTGAGGCTGAATAGGCCGAAGAACGAGGCGGCCATTAGCCCGAGAGGGAGGGGCTCAGTTTGAGTAGCCTGGTACACCAGCCTGACCAACGCCATGTATGAGATAAACGGCAAGTCAGTCTGGATTCCCTCCATTGGAGAATGATTTCCAATGCGAGACGAGAGGCGGGACTAACAGGGGGAAGTGAACCGGAGAGAACCAATCAGAAGTGACTGTAGCTGGTGTAGTTTGGCACTCTGTTGCTATGTCGCTATGGCGACGCTGGAAGTCAGCGGTTACACGTTGTTTTTCCCTCTCTATGTAATGTATTTTTCTAGTGTATATTAACATAGAATGTTTGGTTTTATTATTATAAAAACTCTGCTACATGTCAGCATTGTTTATTGCTGAACTACTAATATAAGAAAGCGTCTGTGTTGCACGTCATGAGACTATGACCTGGAAGCTGTTAGTTAAGCACCAAAACAGAGCAAAAACAGCGATGGAGACGTCGGAGTTTTACGTTCATCTGTTAATAATTCTACTGCTGCGCTGTGATTGGTCCGGAAATCACTTCTCAATGAAGGGAACCCAGACTGACTTGCCGTGTATCTCATACGTGGCATTGGTCAGGATGGTGTACCAGGCTACAGTTTGAGTACTGTTGTTTACAAACAGAAATGGACTCTCCGGACTCTACCTTTAAGGATTTGATTGTTTTCAAAGCAGTTAAATTATGTGCAGAGCAAAAAAACATTCTTGGGATGCCCCACAATATTCAGAATATGTTTAAATTGGGGCAAAAATCAAATAAACTCAGAGAAGCAAACATGTTTGACAAACCAGCTGTTAAAATCAATACAAACACCATCATATGAATTTAATAATCTTCACGCAGTACATCTGGGCAGCTCTTTTTTCATAAAGATTTCCTGCTATAGAGCTCTAAACATGTACATTTTTTCTTTTTTAGTTTTTGAGTTAATAGTAATTTCAGATACTCAAATGTACTGTAAGCTCTCAAGCTCAGAAAAAAATGGTTTCTTATATAAAAAAGACTCCTTGCAATGCAGTCTGACTGATTTTACACCTTCTAAAACAGCTCTGATTCAACATCAGAGGAGTAACAACCCATGCCAGTAATACCTCACACTGGACAGTTTCGCTTTAACTACATGAAAGAATGGCTTTACCGAGTATCCCGCAGCAGCTCTATCACTCCGCTGTCTTAAAAAAAGCAGGTCTTTTCATTCCCCTGCTCACCATCTTTTATAGGGGCACCACAGAGTCTGTTGTAACCTACGGCCTCACGTCCTGCTTTAGTTGCAGAGCGCAGGAGAAACGTCAGCAGAACACGATTGTGAGGAGAACCAGCCATCATTGCTTCTCTCCCCTCCCTTCCCCGATGGAGCTTTACGCCTAAAGGTGTACTTGCAAGGCCACCTCCATCATTAAGGACGCCCATCGTCCTTCCCATGGCCTGTTTTCCATTTTACTGTCAGGGAAGAGGTAAAGGAGCCAAATCAAAACGGATGCTGAGCAGCTTCTTTCCACTGACAGTCAGGATCATAAATAGTCTGTTCTCCCTCCTGCACAACCCCTCCCCTTATTTTAAACACACCTAAACTGTTAAAGGACTTTTTAACATTTTAACAGAACATGCTGCACTTTGCATTGTTCATACTTTTACTTTTTGTGACATACTTTTATCTGATCTTATTCTTTAACTGCATTTTTTGGTTGTACTGCAGAAGCTAGGGCAATACATTTCATGTTCTGTATCCGCAGTGCAAAAAATAAAGGACAACAAAGAGAAATCTGGACTGTGCAGACTGTGTTGGACCAGTTTTTGTAAAAGTAAACTGTTTTTGACAGGTTGACACGACCACAAATGCAACCCACACAGCCACCAGCTGCCTTGCCGCACATAAACTCTAAATCCTGTTTCTTTTCATGAGTGAGTTGTCAGTTTCAGAACCACCATGTGTGGTGTTATAATGGATAAAAATGCCTTTTGTAAAGAAAAGGTATCCTTGTGAAGTATCCCTGTGTGCAGCTCCCTTATTGAAATGTAACGCGTGCAACCTGACGTTGTGCTACCATGGATGCTGCAGCTCTCAGATTTGTTCATATTGAAAACTAATCAGAGAATATAAGATGAAAAAACATTCTGACTTTGCTCCTGATGAGAGGATGAGATGTTCTCCTGAGGGATCTCCTCCCAGACCTGGATCAGATCATCAGTCAACCCCTGGACAGTCTGTGGTGCAACATGGCGGCAGTGGAAGGAACCAGACATGATGTGGTGCTAGACTGGTTCAGGTCTGGTGAACGGGCAGGCCAGTTTATAGCATCGTTGCCCTCATCATGCAGGAACTGCTGACGCGCTCCAGCTGCATGAGGCTGAGCATCATCATCATGTATCAGAATGAGCCCAGGACCCACTGCAGCAGCGCGTGGTCTGATAATGGGTCTGACGATATCCACCTGTTACCTGATGGCAGTCAGGGTACTTCTGGCTAGAACGTGGAGGTCTGTGCAACCCTCCAGAGACATGCCTTCCAGACCATTTACTGACCCACTGCCAAACTGGTCATTAGTGCTGTCAAAATTGCTCCAAAATGACGTTCGAATATTTGCTCTAAAATTAACACATAATTAGAATTAATTTGAATATCCATTTTAGCAATGTGCCAACAGGAGGACAAACTAATACAAGACATAACTACTTGTACAGACTAATCCGACGAGCGTTTTGTGTGTTGCACCATCTTGCGGCGCCGCCATTGTAAGGGGAACGAGTCCCAATAACCTTCTACCTGCCAACATGGAAAGCAGCGTGAATATCTGGATTTACAATGTTGGACAGTCGTCTAAGGTCATGACAACCTATAGGTATGTTATCCAGAGATCTTTAAAGGTTTTTTTTTGTTTGTTTGTTTTACATTGGAGCATTAATTTAAACTGTTATTCATCTCTGGAAACTGGCTTTTATGACAAGCCACACTGGAATGACACAGAAATCTTATGATTACTTATCAAAGTTGAAAAAACTAAACTCTTTCAAAGGTCGTTACTTTTCTCTTTTATCACATATTTGGCTTTTGGTATTGTTTAAAGACTGTACAGACCACGTAGCCTTCATATGTCCTGCAGATGAAACTAAAGGCTGCAGGACACCGTCTTCCTGATCCGTTTGTGTTTCTGACTGAACTGTTTTTATTTTCTGGTCCCAACGTTGCCCTGATCAGAGTAAAAAACATATATTCCACAATATCTCCCAGATTAGTCATTAACTCTCAGCAACACCACAGCTGTCTCTGTTAGCATTAGCTAGCATAAAAACGTTATTCAGCGCGTCATTTTCGGGAGCGTAGATACGCGAAATAAAGTGTCAGATAAATGAGTGTTCACCATAATTTACCGTGTTTTTGTTGTTGGGTATTAAATCCAGTGTTTTCTCCACCGTGGCAGCAAGTTATTCCTCCTCTGCTCTGTGTGTCCGATATTCCTCCCAAATACGAACACACTGACATCAGTGCACTGAGCAGCAGAAGAGTCCAGTTTTGTCACAGACAGCAAAAATCTTCATGAAATACACTACTCACAAAAAGTTAAGGATATTTGGCTTTTCGTTTGATGTCAGAATGAATCTAAAATCCACAACAACATTTCCAGGTGAACTGAATTAAACATTCTCTAAACCTTTTCATTGCACATGTGTATTTTTCAATGGTTAAATATTTATTCTGCATCATTCTGTTCTCCAAAAACCGAAAGTTGAATATCCCTACCTTTTTGTGAGTAGTGTAAATGTCCGCGATCTTCTTATTCACTTATTACCCCATTAAAGTTTTCCACTGATGTTCCAACAACCAGGAATGTGACGTCCTTCCAGATTTCCTCCATGTTAAGAAAAAAGTCAGATTCTCATCTGTTCTAATTACACATGTACAGAAACGCTCCCACGGCAACGGCTAGTTGTGGCGTTTGGTCGGATTAGTCTATAGTTTGTTTTTTTGTTTTTTTTAAATGTTTATTTCAATATCAACATCTTTAACAATGCCCAGGAAATTAGAAAATGAACTAGCTGCAGTCGCGCCCCCCACCTCCCCGCATCTCCCTAACTTGTGCAGCAATTAAAGGTCACAACAGATAAAATAAAATTAACAGACATTGAATGCTCGGGCAAGCTGTAACTGGCTGATGGCTGCAGTGTTGGAGTGTGAATGCAGGCCCCACTTGTGAACATTGGGCCCTCATACCACCCTTGTGGAGTCTAACAGTTTGAGCAGAAACATGCACATTACTGGCCCGCCAGAGGTCATTTTGTCTCCTTCTGTTCCCCCTCGCACAAAAAAGCAGAAAGTGTTCCTGCTGCTGGGTTGTTGTCTTGCTATCTAATCTTGCTAATCTGCAAGAAAGGATGAAGACAGGGATGTGGTCTGTGACCAGCACCTGCAGGACCATTCTTTCACCGACAAAATGAAGGCACCGCTGTAGGATGTTATCCCCGTGCCCAGGGCCGGCCCGTGGCTAGGGCAGTATAGGCAAATGCTAAGGGCGCCTGCCATCAGGGGGCGCCAGAAATCGTGGTCAGCTGTGCGTCACTTTCTTTTGAACTTACAAATATGAACGTGTACACGTTCGTGAGTATATGTACACTAGCAGTGCAAGTACTGTACTGTGATGCAAGGAGGCGGCACCTAAAATCTTACCTAGGGCACCAGAATGGTTAAGGCCGGGCCTGCCCGTGCCATAGATCATATCATAATTAACATGTGGGAATGAGATAAAGTCATGGCAATGTTTGGAAACTACATAAATACCTTCTGGTCAGTCGCTAATACATGAAGCGCTTAAACCAGTGGTGTCCAAAGTTGGTCCTCAGGGCTGCTGTTTTCCATGCCTCCTTGCACCAGCACAGCCGATTCAAATTAAATAAATCTAAAAGCCTATGAATTTGAGTCAGGTGTGTGTTGGCGAAGGGAGACACGGAAAACCTGCAGGATTGTGGCCCTCGAGGACTGGAGCTGGACACCCCTGGCTTAAACCATATCTGCATGTTGTCCAAAAAAGGAACTCTGTTTGCTAATTATGGCAATTTATGGATTTTTCATATAGGCCTATATGTGACTGGTAAAACTCCCCTATCACTCCGATTACACAGTCAATGTTTTTTAAATGATCATTGACATCATAATTAATAAGGAATGACTAGTTCCCCCAACCCCCACCCCCACATGACACCTGATGGTGTGTAAATGCGAAAAACTGTTTTCATTACACTTCATTAAAACGTCTGAAAATCCACCTCATGAGAGTGTCAAAACTTTTTTGCAATATTTGAGTTTCTTTTTTTTATGTAGGTGTTTCCATTACCAGTTTTTAATTGCAATATTTAAGTTTTGAAATAATTCTAGGTGTATTGGAAACAGTTATTGACAGTTACCGGTTACAGTGAGAAATACAGATGTGTGTGATTAACTCAAATGTAAAGGCAGCATTTTTTCTCTCATTTTAAAATCTAGTGTCACTGCTTAAAGTCACTTCACCAAAAAAGAAAGAAAGAAAGAAAGAAAGAAAGAAAGAAAGAAAGAAAAGGACCATAACGTTGTCCAAGTAAATAAATTAGAGTATCTAAAAGATGTGTCCGGCATATTGGGAATACAGGCTGGCCCCAGGAAGGAGCAAACAGCATATACACTATATTGCCAAAAGTATTTGCTCCCCCATCCAAATCTTCGGAATCAGGTGTGCCAATCACTTCTATGGCCACAGGTGTATAAAATGAAGCAACTAGACATGCAGACTCTCAATGGCACGTCCCAGGGGGTGGCCATGGCCCCCCTGAACAAGAAGCTGGCCACCCCACTGGCCACCCCATCAAAAAAATTATAGTTTTTCATTTACATCAACTTTTATGTACTATTAACATGGCGCAGCATGCTTTATTTATATTTGAATATCAAAATCTTTATAAGCTAATAAGAATAAAACAAGAAATATTACACCAGACCTACATTTTCTGCCTTTGTTCTTTTGCCGTAGTCTCTCACACGTCTGTCATACCTATTATCTTGGCCTTTCTTATGCAAATTCATCCAGGAAAGTGCCACCTAGAACTGCCCCAACCAGTTCCTAATGCCACTTTCACCTTAGCACCTACTTAGCCCTCATTGGACCGACACCACACCACCCCAGTTTAGTTTGTTCCCATTACAACTGAGGGGCAACTGAAGAGTCTTCAGCTCTGGCTTTCAGTGTGGGTGAGGTTGTCATTGTGAAATTTTGTGAAGTCATTTGTTTGTGACACACACACACTGAACAACAATGAAGAAAGTTGAGCTTGTGATTTACCTGTTATTCATTTTATCAACACCATTGACCATGGTGTTGTGCTCACACAGCTGGTAGATGTGTGGAGTTAGCCCCCGGTAACTACAGCAAGCCAAATCTGAACTCACAGGACAGTACTACTCGTTCATTCACTCATTCTACTGTAAGTATTGGTGAAATGAAGGAGCTTTGCTGCTGATAGTGCCTTATATAGAGGCCTCCTTCACGTCCATTATATGAACGTGAGTCTATAAATAATCTGAATACAGTCGTGCCCAAAGGAGTCGGACTGATGCAGAAATGTGACTGGTAAATAACACATATAAATTCCTGGAAATAGGGTCAAAGTTGAAAGAAACAAAAGTTATCGTTTAATTACCCTTGGCTACCCTGCTATTTTCTCTGGCCACCCCTAAAAAGAATTTCTGCAGGCGCCCCTGCAGACTGTTTCGACAAACATTTGTGAAAGAATGTGTCGCTCTCAGGAGCTCAGTGAATTCCAGCGTGGAACTGTGATAGGATGCCACCTGTGCAATAAATCCAGTCGTGAGATTTCCTCGCTTCTGAATAATCTACACTCAACTGTCAGCTGTATTATAAGAAAATGAAAGTGTTTGGGAACGACAGCAACTAAGCCACAAAGTGGTGAATCACGTAATCTGACGGAGCGGGGTCAGTGATGCTGAAGCGCATCGTGCGGAGAGGTCGTAAACATCACTACAGACCTCCAAACTTCATGTGGCCTTCAGATCAGCACAAGAACAGTGTGCAGAGAGCTTCCTGGAATGGGTTTCCATGGTTGAGCAGCTGCATCCATCCAAGTGGATGCACTTGCACCCAAAGCATGTGGTGTAAAGCATGCTGCCTCTGGACTAGAGAACAGTGGAGGCGTTCTCTGGAGTAAAAAATCGTGCTTCTCCATCTGGCAATTTGATGGACGAGTCTGGGTCTGGGGGTTGCTAGGAGAACAGTATTTGCCTGACTGCATTGTGCCAAGTGTAAAGTTTGGTGGAGGGGGGATTATGGTGTGTCACCAATGTTTTGTTACAAAAAATTAGTCGACCCCTTTATGAGCTCGAAGCGTCTTGAAGTGTCTTTTTTTGTGGTGATCTGTCATTATTTGATGACATTTTTACTGTGGCGGCTTTGATGACATAACTGTTATGCGACACCACAGCAAATAGATGTTTTACATAAGCTGATCTGGAGTGCATCTAAATATCTCCTGAAGGAATTCAAGTTACACCAAAACTATCTGGGTAAGTAAATGAACATATTTTATGCTAGAAAAAAAGGTCCAGGTTGAAAAAAAACAAACTTCCCCTTTAAGCCAATATGTGAGTCAAGGTAGGTGAGCAAATACTTTTGCCAATATAGTGTAGGTATAGACAAGCAGATGCTTATTGTAGTGACCTGTGAATCCTGAAGACACCAAGTTATAAAATAACTGAGGCAGAGGTGGTGGTGGCAGTGCAGCAGGAAAATCAGGCCTGTGGATGGTTTAACTCCAGTCTGGATAACCAACTCTAGTCCTCGAGGGCCAGCATCCAGCAGGTATTAGGAGTTTCCCTGGTACAAAACACCTGGTAACTTGTGCATTTTCACATCAAGCTCTGCACAAGTCTGATAATTACCCATTGATTGGAGCCAGGTGCGCTGCAGCAGGGAAACTCCTAATACCTATGCCGGCCCTCGAGGACCCAAGTTGCCCACCCCTGGTAAGGATTTCTACTGGAAAAAAATATTCACAAAATCAGGAACCATACAGTCAAAAAAGATGATTCTCCAGAACTTGAACTAAAACTGAGCTTGGCTGGAGACCTGGCGATGAGAGGGATGCAGACCGGAGCAGGAAGGCAGACTGATCTGCAGCGGGTGAGTCGACTCTCCCATTGGCACCATCACACCCAGTATGAAGTCTCCAAACCGCAAAGGAAATAAAAAAAGACATGACAAAATAAAAGCCAGAAACATTATCGCTGATGTAACATGTATCCAGACTGTGCAGGGTTGGCAATACAGGATGACGTGCAACACAGAAGTCAGAATGGGGTTCCTTATTCTCATATCGACAAAAACAAATCCCATAGTGGCCATAACAGCAGAGATTAACCCCCACTAAACAATAATATAAATCTAAACGTGTGCATGTGTTCATGTAGAAGCAATAACACACTCATGCTCTGTGATTGTGCAACAACAACACAGTTTATGGCTGTGATATATCACACTGCTGCAGAGGTAAAATACTGTGCTCACGGGAGAATGAGCATTGATGAGAAGAGCCTGTGGATGGATAAGCAGTGGAAATGAGAAACTAGGGCAGAACATGCTGGAATAATATCAGAGAGCCATGCTGTCCTGCCAAAATACATAAACCTATTAAAACAAGTAATTAATTTATGCATAGAAAGCTACTTATTTTCAATGCTAATCAGCTGGCGTGAACAACATGAAACCATAATGTGTGGTGCAGTCTGATCAGTTTTAGGATATTCTTGACAAAGATTATACTCAAAGAAGTGGTGACCAGACAGAGATGCAGAGCTTGTACATGATTTAAAGGCTTTTAATGCACACCAAGAGAAAACTGTCTAATGCTGGACTTACACCAAACAACTTTTATTTTACAGGAGTCACAGTGCACCCCACGATCTAGTTTAAAATGGTAGTCTGTGCTGTTTTATATCAGTCATTTCCTCGTCTTGGGCTTGCGATAATATCAAACGTGTTTAATATGGATGAGCTCTGACAGCAGCAGAACATGTGCCAACCTCCAGAACCGTCAATATTCAGAGTTGCAACATGCGTTGACCTATGGCTCCCTCACATTAGAGGACTCTGAAAAATTTGGAAAAGACTCTTGGAAGACCACCATCTTACACTAGCTCACACTTAAAGACAGTTTTTAGTCTCAGACTGAGATTTTACAAAGACTGGGAATCTTGCAGGGTCACTATTTACAAGACTACAACTAGATTCTTTAACCATTTTTCCCATCATGCAATTTGTTCCCTTTATCATCATCATCATAATACATTTTATTTGAAAAGCATCTTATCAAAGCCAAGAACACTTTATAAAAACAGATAAAACATTAAAAACAGTAAGCTAAAACACTAAAAACACACTGAAAATCTGTTTGGCAGAAGCTGATTTTGCTATTGTAGGTGCTTTGATGAAATGGTTAACCGAATCCATTCAAAACCACTTCATCCTCATTAATTATGAAGTTTATCTTTGACCGATTCACATCAGTTCTATGTGCACCACGTTTAGGCGTTTTGTCGAAACATGGTACTCTTGTTGCGCTGTAGTTTGGTTCTAACCCCTGCGGCGTGTCAGCTCGCATCGGGAGGGTGTCAGAGGTGCCACCCCCCCTGCATATGTCCATGTGCAGAGCAGATGACTGGCAGCGCTGCTGCAGGTGGAGGTGGTAATGCAGCTTCAATTTAGAAATGTTGATGTTGTCCATGTGAGGCATTTTCATTCTGAAGACGTGGCGCTAACATTGTAGCTGGTGGCGGCTACACGGGTAAGTCTATGCAAAGAAAACACATCCGATCCCTGATCAGGATGTAACAGCTGATTGGAACCTGAAACCACGTGATCGGCCCCGATTTCCAATCACATGATTGGATCAGGACATTCCGAGTCTCAGACTCAAAGTAGACTGAAATTAACTTTTCTAATTTCCCAAGAGAGGATCGGAGTAACTTTAAAGGAATAGTACACCCACAGAATGATGTATGTTCATTTTCTACTCACCCTCATGCTGAGCAAGACTCTGGAGCACTTTTTCATGTCTCAAATGCAGCCGGAGATCAGACAGGTTTTCGTTTTCCCCCAACTTTCATATAATGGAGTTCACCAGTGACTAAACCAAAAAGGTCCATAAAAGTCCACAAAAACTTGGCAATATTCCTCTTTACTGCTCGTCCAATGTAATCCAAGTGTCCTGAGTGGGTGGCGTCCATAATTTACTTCAAACAACATCTTTTTTTTTTTTTCTTTTTCTCTTTTTTCTTTTGATATACTGTTAAGATCCCCGAGGGAAATTAGGGCTCTGCATTTCAGCCATCTCTGTACTGTGAGTATCAGGGAGCAGTGGGCTGCTACTTTAAGCGCCCAGGGAGCAGGGGCGGAGCTAGACATTGTCATCATCAGGGGCTTAGCCCACAAAAAGATTCATCGTAAGAAAGGTGATCCAGTACACCAAAAAAGTAATAATTTAATCTACCGGTGTGGTACCAAAAATTATTCAGTATTTGCCTTTTATCTATCTAACGTTTAACATGTCCTGCCCATGTTCTTTAATAATCAGAACACTACATTATGTTTTCATTTTAATGTATTAATGGATAACCATTAAAGTTAAAACTCAGTCTTAGTGTCACAGATCTTACTCAAAGTTCAATACCAACACATAGCTCAGGACTAAACAAGGACTCACTGAGCAGAATTCACAGAACCAGTTCTAAACCAGGACTCATTCAGAACAGCATTTACAAAACCAGGTATAACCAGGACTCAGTCAGGGATATATTCATAAATTTAGGCTAAACAAAAGTATAAAGAACTGTTTTTAAAAAATTCTACTTCACTTAAAGTAAATATGTCCTAAAATATAATCCCATCTTCTTCTTCTTTTTTTTCTTGTTCTACCTCTGTGTTGTTCTCATTCTTGCTGTCATCTTTCCCTCTTTGTTCTAACACACAAAGATCAATAAGAGCCACAAAAAATATTTTTGTAAAAATTGACACACCAATATATTCCACACAATTATAAGGTTATTTATACCTTTGTTTTGGAGTTAAAACAGGTAAAAGGTCATATCTGCATATAGTCTGAAACCATAATATCACCAGGTAAGGTGTTTTTGTTACTGCTATATGTACAACATTTAAACATGACATCATTTAACCTCAACTTCAAAAGAAAGTACACAAACTAGTGTTCTAAAATGCTCATGCTGGCATTTTTGTTTTTTACTACCATCACTCTCTTTTTGTCCTTCATTCATACATCAAGCGGAGCAAATTATTATCATCCAAAGATTTATGAAATACAGTATATCATTGTAAAATTGTCTTTAGTTGTTTTCTCTCACCTGAGCTGTTCTCTTTTTTGAAAAAGGACCTGATGTCCACGGTTGGCAAATCACAAAAAATAGTATATATGGCCTACTGTATATTTATTTATATATATATATATATATATATATATATATATATATATATATATATATTCAAAAGTTAGCAAAAATGAATTATAAATTTAAGGAAATTTATTGGGCTCAGCCCATTACTGTACTTATTTCATAAACCAATGCTAAACACAGCATATTACGATTTCAATAATTACGTTCACTCATCTTGTTGAGGCGATCGCATCTGTGCTCACTGCATAACAACATAATGACGTCTGACTGTTATAAAAGTTACAAGGGAAAAGTAACGGACACACCATCGTCATTCATGGTTTACATATGACCACTAGCTACCAGATGAACGTTAGATTAACGTCCTCTGATGCTCTGAATCAATGAGCATGTGGGAGCTGCAGCAGGCTGCCCACTGCACCGCAATAGAAGGCACGCGCGGCACACAAATGCCACAAGTTTGGACCAGACCAAGTTTAGAGAGGGGGGAGCCTAGTAACGACATGCAGCTTCCCCTTTTTATTACGTTTTGCATATATTGTAGTTGATGAGAAATGATCAAATCTAAATCAATAGAGAAATTATCAAATCTAAATTAATAAAAAGCAGAAAAAAGAAACCTCAAAAAAGATCAGGGGCTTTTGAAGAATCAATTTAGGCTTAAGCCCCCTAAGCCGCCCCCCCGCTCCGCCAATGCCAGGGAGCAGTTGATGGGGGTTAAGGACCTTGCTCAAGGGCCCACAGTGGTTCACCTCTGGGCCGTGACGGGGACTGAAACTCCGCGCCAAAGCCCACGACATTACCACCAGGCTACCCACTCCCCCTATTTCAAGTAAATTATGAACATGAGGGTGAGTAGAAAATGAACGCACATCATTCTGTGGGTGTACTATTCCTTTAAACTGAGGTTTGAATTAAAAATATGACTATGTGACTTTCAGACGTGTGTTTTCTGACTTGTTTTGAGGACACAGTGACATTTATTATGCATGTTCCTGGAGCTGTCATTTCCCCACATCATCCCGAGGCGGAAAAACTGCATTTCCCTCCTGGATATCAACACACTGGCAGTTTTGAACACACGATGCAGCTGATTCAGCAAAGAAAGGCCAGAGGATATTATCCAGGGCTCTAAAGCTTTCAAGATTGCTTGGAGTGAGATTGAGACTGAAGTGGGGCAGGGGTCATTGCCGGGTGGGAGGCGGTGGCAGCAGGGGGGGTTTAGATTAGACTACAAAATTATTTCAAACAGCTTTGGTATTTCATATTACAATTATGCTAATGTTCACAAAAACCTGGACAGAATATTTGGCTGCTTCAACAAAGTAACACAAAATGTGTTGTAAACAAAATATTCCATTCAGATAAATATGAGGCAGAACTGTTGGTTATGCCAACATACAGGCAAAATTTGAACAAGTCCTCTTTATAATTTTTTTTTTTAAATTTGGATTTGTTTTATTCAAAGACACTTACGATACAAGGACTTACTGGTGAGAATCATAATTCCCTCATGCCACCTTTGCACTCCCCCTCATTTTATCAACAACAATCCAGACCCTTAATAATAAGAAGAATAAAAATATCATTATTATTATCAACAACAATAATACACAGCATTTATAGGTGCCTTTTAGACCCTCAACACACGTAAATAAACTATAAGGAGTAAAAATTAAGAAAAAAAGTTAGAACCCACCGGGTTAGATCTGAATAAACCATCTCCTGTCCTGTGGAGGGACAGAGTTGAGGTTGTCGCCATTTCTACCCCCATCTTTAAAAAAAAAAGTTTCCATTTCTTTTATTTGCTCTTGAATTCCTGACAAAGCAAAGCATTAAAGTTTTGTATATTTGAGGTTGGACATTTACCAGATTGCTGTCCTTTATGTTGCACCTTGACAGGTAAGACGTTTCTACTCTGTACCTTTGTACTCTGAACTGGCAGTAAATGACTCGATCAGATCTGCACAACGTTCAGCAACGTTTAGCCAAATAAATGCAAATGCAGCAGCATCCTCCATCCTTGCAGTCTTCAGCTGGTGACCTCGTCCACTTTGGGTGCTGCTTTTATGGCCCCTCGAGAACTCATGCGCCTGACTTCATGGTCAGACAGCCACCAGACAGGTGCGTGTCATACGTTCGCACGCTGGTCACGCAGTGTTGCGCGAGTCATTCGGTCTCACACGCGTCTGTACATCCAGCTTTTGTCTGCTTTGGCGGTAGGCTAATTCATAACGTGGCGAAATTAATAATCAGCCTGAGAAATGGCATGTGTGGCGTGTTCAAATGCATGTGACAGACGCTCAGTGTATGAGACTTGAGAGCTCTGTATTATCGGAGAATATCAGACGTTGTAGGCTGGTGTGGTGGTTGGCACTGCAGCCTCACAGTAAGAAGTATGCTAGTTCGAGTCCCAGCTGGGGAAGGGTTAAAAAACACTCCAACAGTGGCCTTCCTGTGCGGAGTTTGCATGTTCTATGCGTGGGTTCTCTCTGGGTACTCCGGCTTCCTCCCACAGTCCAAAGACATGCATGTTAGGGTAATTGGTCACTCTAAATTGTCCCTAGGTATGAATGTGAGTGTGAATGGTTGTCTGTCTCTGTGTTGGCCCTCCGACAGACTGGCGACCTGTCCAGGGTGTACCTGCCTCTGGCCTGATAATAGCTGAGATAGGCTTCAGCAACGCCCCCAACCCCGAACTCAATAAGCGGTACAGAAAATGAATGAAAAAAAAGAAATCAAACCTTTCTTTCTCTGTTTTCCTTTTCTTTATCCACCTTTTCCCATTTTGCCTTCATTTCATATATCACTTCTGTCTGCATTCCCATTGTAAATGTTTTTCCCTGTCAATACACATTTCACTGTAAATATTGTCAATTTGAAAAAAAAAAAGCTACGCATAGCCCATGATAT
The DNA here is from genome assembly GCA_023101725.1 of Atherinomorus stipes. Taxonomy (NCBI): domain Eukaryota; kingdom Metazoa; phylum Chordata; class Actinopteri; order Atheriniformes; family Atherinidae; genus Atherinomorus; species Atherinomorus stipes. Next base: position 86,164 of record JALJCO010010686.1, on the reverse strand, counting down.
AATTATCTAACACTTTTCTGCCTGTCTCCTGTTTTGTCTACTTGTCTTGTCCTTTGTCTTTCCTTCTTTCTTTTGTTTGTACTGTTTTGTGTTTTATTAACCCCCCCATTTTGAAAGTATGTCATATACTCATATTTCTGTGAAGTTACGATATCTCATGGAAATAATATTAGATAAGAATAAAGTTGTCCTCCGAAGAGGGGGGGGGGTGGTGGCGGGCCGTGGCAGATGAAATCACGCGTTCTCTTTTTCTTTCTTTCTTTGTTTTAAATCAGTAGCCAACCCCTCTTGTCTTTGTCCCGGTTTGTCTGCAGCTTGTTTGCTCTTAGCACAATGTAAACAGCGAATTTCTTCTTCTACGCTTGCATTATTGGCAGAGTAGGCAAATGATGTCATTTGGAGTAAATTATGGACACTACCCACTCAGGACACTTGGATTACGTTGGACGAGCAGTATGGAGAAATATAGTTTTTGTAGACTTTTATGGACCTTTTTGGATCGGGCGCTGGTGAACTCCATTATATGAAAGTTGGGGGAAAACAAAAACCTGTCTGATCTCCGGCTGCATTTGAGATATTAAAAAAGTGCTCCAGAGTCTTGCTCACCATGAGGGTGAAGAGAAAACGAACCTACATCATTCTGTGGGTGTACTATTCCTTTAAGTTTGTTTTCAGTACCTTACACTCTCATTTAAACCAATAATATCTTACATCATTACCACCATCTGAAACAATACAGATGCTGATATTTTCAATCTAAATATAACAGGACTTGGACCAGTTGCAGTTCTTCCTTTCCTTTCCTTTCCTTGCCCAGTTCAAACCCTGTCTGAGAAGCTCCCCGTTGCTCTGTTAGCAAATATGTTTGACATGATGTGACCACAGCCAATGACAATGTGATAACGATGAACATTTTCCATAAAACCTTAGACAGGCCTCAAACAGCACAGGTGTTAAAACTGCTCTCTGGACCATGTTATATATGCTGGCTCCATGAACTTGCAACATCACCAGCACTACAGGACACATAGTTTCCATTAGCAAAGCTTTGGCTGCACTAAAAGAGAAATCTATACTTAGCTTGGCCCTTCACTGCTTTGCATGCTGATGTACTTACCACCTGATTAATGCTTGAATGTGTCAAATAATATATCTTCTTCTGGCATTCCCGTAAACTGGGTTGAGCAACCTGTCAGTTTGATGTAACACTGCCTGCTACCTTGTCATATCACTGTCAATCTGGGTTTGGTGGTGCTATCCCAGTGGGCTTGTCATAGTGGGCTGAGGGTACAGAAAGCCCCAAGGGAACTGACAGCAGTAGAAATACCTGTCACACTGATAACCTTCTGTATTTATTACATACACGGGGTTGTTCAACCATCAGCCACAACACTGAAACCACCTCCACGATACTGTCTGTGCCTCCAGGTGCTGAAAAATTACCTCTGACATGTCAAAGCATAGCTGTGGGGTCCATTGAGATTCTCTGTTGATCAGATTATTGCAGCGCAGCAAACAGACACTAAATCAGCCTGGGATCTGGGGAGTTTAGAGGCTGCTTAATTTCTCTGGTCTCTTTGTTGTGTTCCTTGAGCTGATGCTGTTCAAATCAGCCATCTGTAAGTATGTCTCCCAATACAATCTCATAGACTGGTAATAAGTTTTACCGAGTATCCCTCATGACTGTCAGCTTTGGACTCAAGCATTTCTCACACGGGACTGTCGCAAAGAAAAACCAAACGAACAAACAAACAAACAAACTGAAATGAGCATTATAACAATATTAATTAAAAGGACAGAATATATATTCTCGAAGCTACTAACAAAGTCTACACATGCTCTCGAATGTGTGTAGCGCTTGTGTAAATTTCCGAACACATATAAATAACGCTTGTCCCTGTTGTAAATTATAATTTCAATTCATATTGCGCTCTATTACGGACAGATTCTGTTGAAAACACATATTCATACAAAACGGAGATTTATGCAAACAACTGATTACCGGGAGCGTGCTGTCAATTTACGATTATTTGGCATTCATGATCTACATGTGTTTACGATCGAACACTATTTCATGTGTTCCTGATTCCGGAGTAAGTTTTTAGTGGAGAAGGTCTTTACGAGTAAATCTAACGTTACATGTATCTCCCTTTTTGCCAAATAAATTGCAAAAATAATGCAAAAAAGAAGGTAATGTACCTTACAAATCATACCCAAACCACCTGCGTTCAATAATGTTATTATTCTATCAGCTGTTATGAAATCACAATATCATAATGTGTATTTGACGAACATTAGATCAGTGTTTTAATCCTGCAATGTGATACTAATTATTGTCAGCAATGTGGTGCTCTCTCTGTGCCTTTAAATTGACCTTGAGGCTAAATGAAGTGTTGTGAATGAATTGAACTAATTTGAATTTTGTCATATTGCAATGCCCCAAGTTCACATGCACGTTTCAGGCTTAAGGGTGCCATGACAACAAATTTCACTTTTCTGTGGTTTTGGGGTATAATTTGATTTGTTGTGCACTGATGAGAACATGTGAATGTTAACAGCGAGTATCAATGTCCTTTTTCATAGATGGTCAGCTTTGTGTCTTTCAACTGTTTTTGAAGAAAGCAATCGGACAGCAGATATTCTACATAATTCATATTCTCCAGCAGCAAACATCCAACCTCCTCCACTCTCCTTCCTCCCAGCTGATACACTGACATCTGCATTTCTGAACATGGTTAAATTCAGGTCGGGGTTTTCAAACAAATGGATTTAAGAAAAACTTCTGCAGCAACACTGAAGGAGATAAACATAAGTTCACTGCCTGAAATGCCCATGATGCTAACAGATAGCTTCTTAGCAAACAAACTCTGACTGCTAGTTACTGGAAGGTTGATTGAGTTTTTCTTAATAAGGTTGTAGCCAAACAAAAATTGATTGAACTTGGTCTCCGGGCAGATCATATTATTACCGTACCAAACCCTTTTAGTGAGGAGGGAAATCTGGTGTGCTAAAACAATCCCCCCTGAAAAAAGTGACTTTTTTTTTTCTTTGGAGATTTGACATAATGTATAGTAATATTAGCTACATGAAATAGTTTATACTGCTATGTCATCACACCTTTAACCAATTTTACTTCACTTTTCAAGTGTTGCTAGCTGTGGAAAGCTGAGGAAATAAATCGTGTTTTCAGATGTGCAGACACAAAAAAAATTAAACTATGGATCTGCTGCATGTTAAATTTTGTATCATTCCAACGTCCACTGTCAGAACACTGTTTCCTTTTGCGATTCCCTTTCCTTAACAGCGCATTCAGACCAAATGTGATTTTGATATCAAAAACATGCTTAATGGCAAAGTTAGGCGCTGGTTCCAACACCTGACATTCCAAGACAAAAAAGCTCTAGACACCCAAAACATCTCAGAGCAAAGTGCTGTTTTCCTTTGCCTGTGTCTTTGTTCAGTGGTGGATGAAACTGAGCAGCTGCTTGGTTTCATTTGCTCCACAAGGCCAGAGCACCACGCCGTCTGGAGTCTCTGAGCTGTATCTGAATTCATCAGATTGTTCAGAGGTGTTCTGAGTTTCAGCATTTACTTCAGGAGCTGCACGCTCACTATGGCAATTTCAGCGCTACTTTTGTCTGATCTGGACCCAGTTTGATGACCTGCTGTCCCGTGTCTGGCCAGCAGGTCATCAAGACCTGAGATCTGGGACTGGATGCAGATCATAGTTTATCCTCCACTGTCTGTATAATGAGGAGATTCCCCGGAGTCTTCTTGGTATTTCCGATCCAGTCGGAGAGGGACCAACTGCAGTCACGATTCGTCAACATATATCCAATCCAAGCCGGAAGTCCCAATCGGAAGTTTGTTCTTCTTGTAACTTACTAAAATCTAACCCTGACCCTTCCCGTAACCCTAACTACCCGACTACACCATATCCATCTGTTTGTAAGCCACAGATAGATACTCATGGCGGTGTTTAACTAACTTCCGCTTGAGACTTCCGTTATGGATTGGATGTATTGCAGCGCCCTTGTCGGTCATTGTAACTGCAGTTAGGTACTCTTGAGAAAATGTGTCTCTGCGTCACAACATTGAGTCTTTCTTATTGGCTGATGCCCCGCGTCAAGCTGCAAAAGTTCAGATTTTCCAACTCTGGTGTCTGCTGCCTTGGACGCACAGTACACGTGTTGGATGCTCCAAAGCTCAAAATGTGCTGCTAGAAGACCTGCCACCACCATGATGCACGTTCACATAGACTTCACATGTAAACCTGACGCCCAAATAGTGTTTTGTAACGATGCGTACACACCAAATGCGATTTGAGCATCAAGGGCGTCAGGTTTACATGCAAAATCAATGGCCGATGCACGTCGAGGAGGCGTCGAAAACCCTGCAGCATGTTACACGTGTCAGGCGTGGTCTAGACGTGTTTTGCACATTGAGTTTTGAGATTTTGAGCGTTTGATGCGCGTTACGCGCACCACGGGCAGACACTGGAGTTGGAAAATCTGAACTTCGGCGTCTTCACGTGGGGTGTCAACCAATCAGTGTCTCAATGTCATGACACAGACACACATTTTATGACAGGACGAGAAACACCAAGAAGAACCAGGGGAATCTCCTCTCTCTCTCTGAAGACAGAGGATAAACTGTGATCTGTGTCTGGTCCCGGTTTCTGAACAGCGGTTTTATGACCTGTTGTGCCGATGGGATGTAATGGGCTTATAATGCTGCCCCGCATCGGGACAGCGGGACGTTAAACTGGGCCGGATCAGATGGCTGAAAGCGCCCCTCGCCAGCGCGCAGCTCGTGGAGTAAATGGTGAAACTCATCACAGTCAGAACACCTGGAATCTGGTGAACCAGACACGGAGCAGAGATGCCTAACGACGACATTCTCTAGCTTTGTTGATCACATAAAGCCAAGCCGCTCTTGGTCCTGCATCTTTCAATGTGCAAACAGACAGACAGTAAAAAGTAAAAGGAGAGGCTCCTCCCGACGCACATCGAGCACGCCTTGGCTGGACATCCCTCGACACGCATCAGGGGCGTTTTGACACTGAAAATCTCACTTTTTTGCGACCCAGCGTCCAACTTTGGGCGTCAGGCGCGATTTTGACGCCCAAATCGCGTTTGGTGTGTACGCAAGGTAAAGGCTCACTAAATGATGCCTGATCAAGAACTTTTCTGCAGCTTGTTGCCAGGTTGCCAGCTCACAAGTAAACTCCTGCTGCAGTTTATGAAAACTATACTGCTTATATAGCCAACTATCAAGCAGCAAGATCTTCATCAGAGGCGTTTTACGACTTATTCACACATTTCAAATACTTGGTTAGGTTGAAGTTTTAAAGCTCCCTGGTATTGAACTTTTGCAGATTTTTCTAAGTGACATGGCCTGACAACTCTGCATCCATCTTCATCATGTCTCTTCTCTGAGAAGTCAGTCTGATGTTGACTTTCCTTATCTCTTGCTCTGTCACTTCCTCTCTTTTTCCTCTTTTCTTTTGATAATGTCCTCTTGGGTCTCTTTGCTGAATGGGCCATGTTGTGCATTCAAAATCCAGTGTGCTGATATCCAGTTGCTAGCGTGTGACATGGTGTGCAAAGCTGGAAGAAAATGCTGTGCTATGCAGTTTCTCAGCCTCAGGATGCTGCAGGGAAACAATGGCTCCAGGAATGTTTAAAAAAAATGTCACTGTGCCATCAAAACCAGTCAGATACGCAGTTTTAATGTTGGTAAGTTACATTAAAAAAACACGAGGTTAGTGATTGGAATACATGTTTATTTATTTGCAGAGCTTATCCATTATTTTTGACCTTGGTGATGCATCCATCCATTGGAACGCAGCCTGCACTCTGAAACACGACTCCGTGGGGGTTGCCAGGGAAGATTCAATTTGTTATGAGCTGAGAGAATTTCATAGAGCATGACATGTTTTATGGCTATTTAAGATGTTCTCATCATCCTCCATTTCTCCTATGAAATACACACCAGACCAGACTGTACCATCTACTTCTATATTTTCTGTGTGATAGTTCGTCCCGCAGTCACAAATCACTCCTACTCACTGGATCCCACCTGCAGTTCATTGTTTTACAATATAAAGCATTTTCAAGGCTGCAACATTCATCTTGTAGGAAAAGGAGAAGAAAGCGTTTCCACATCAGGCAGCAGGGGCCATATTTCCTCCGCCTCTGTCTTTTTAATCTGCCCATTAAAGATGTTTTTATTTTCAGCCTTGTTATGATTCCGACCTTGCTCAAGGTTACACTGTCCAATCTAATCCCCGTAAGCCGCCTGCTTGGCATCGAACATCATGAGAGGCCGTTCAGATGCATGCTTCCTCCGTCTGCACCGACTCCTACATTTTTAGCTGAGCCAACGTCCGCGGGTGATGACTCGGACCCTCCTAACTTCTGAGAGGCTCTTAATATTTTGTTGCTGACATGAGGGGGGGGGGGCAATGAGGACAGTGGGGGGGGGGGGGGTGAGCGTGACGGATCAGCACATGCACGGACTGAGAGAACCAGGACTCAGGATGCTCCCCCACACGGGCAGCTGATCATGTTTAGTGTAGTTTGGATAATTGGATAAGCCTGGAAGTCAGTGAGCCATCAATGTCAATGCTCCAATCAACCCCAAGCCACTCATCCTTTTCCCTCCCTCCATCTCTCACATCATTTCCTCTCCATTACTTTCTTTTATTGTCTTTTTCTCTCTCATCCTCCCTCTTTTCATGTCCGCACACACTAAAAACTCCTCTCTCCCGCTCATGCCTCAGGCTGGGAATAGTAAATGAGGGATGTCCGAGAGGTTCTTTATGTCCACAGCAGCTTGACGACGTGTTTTTCCAACCATCCTCCCAACATGTCAACGTGAGCTCTCACACATGTACTGCTTTACAGTAATCAAGCAAGCAAATGGGCTAGGGTCGTTTTTGAGCACTGGTTCTTTTCTCCAATAATAAATCAGAGCTCTGTCAGACTTGTAACATTAATATTTCACTTTTAGCACAAGTTTGATCCTCAGCGGTTTATTAAACATTTGTTCTGCTCTTTCTATATTCAACTGCTGCTTTGTTAAATGAAATACTCACATTATACATATAAATTTACATTATATATGCTTCCTTTGGGTAATATCATCAGACAACATGGCATAAATTTTCATTGCTATGCAGACGACACTCAGATATACTTATCTATGAAGCCTGATGAAACCAATCAGTTTGTTAGATTACAAAAATGTCTTAGTGACACAAAGACCTGGATGACTGTGAATTTTCTGCTTCTAAATTCAGACAAGACCGAGGTTATAGTCTTTGGACCTGAAAAACTCAGAACTAAATTATCTAGCTTTATAATTGATCTGGATGGCATTAATTTGGCTTCCAGCACTACAGTGAAGAATCTTGGAGTCATTTTTGACCAGGATTTGTCTTTTGGCTCACATATGAAACAGGTTTCTAGAACCGCCTTCTTTCACCTACGTAATATTGCTAAAATTAGGAACATCCTCTCCTAGAACGATGCAGAAAAACTAGTCCATGCTTTTGTTACTTCCAGATTGGATTACTGTAATTCCTTATTATTGGGCTGCCCCAAATATGCCTTGAAAAGTCTCCAGCTGATCCAGAATGCTGCAGCTACGGTTCTGACTAGAACCAGCAGGAGAGATCATATTTCTCCAGTTCTAGCTTCTCTTCATTGGCTCCCTGTTAAATCCAGGATAGAATTTAAAATTCTTCTTCTCACATATAAAGCTCTCCATGACCAAGCTCCATTATATATTAGAGATCTCATAGAGATTTCTCCTCTCTCAATTGAAGTGAGATTATTATCTATATCTATTATCTATATTATTTATTATTATTATTATATTAATTATTATTATTATATTAATATCTCTATTATGAATCTGACTTGAATTTTTCTGTCTGTTAAGGACCCTGAGGTGACATTGTCATGAATTGACGCTATACAAATAAAGTTTAATTAAATTGAATACTCTGTGTTTGTTAGACTGATATGCACTCTGAGAATGGATTGGTTAGAAAAACAAACAATCTAGTTGGTTAAACCAATTTTGATGAGAATAACTAATAACCAATTGGTCACTTAATATTGGTTAATCTAACCTATATTTTGGTTGATTTAAGATGTGTTTGATTAAACATTTTAATTTATAACAACAATTTACCAGAAGGTTGTTAATTTGACATAAAATAACACATTAGGACAACAAAAATGCCAAAATGCAATTTACAGTGTGGTTGTTAGAAAGATGCACAAACAGATCTCCAAACAAATAATTATTTGAAAAGAGTAATGCTTCAAACTCACTTTCGTTGTATAATATCATATATCTTTTAAAAAAAAAACCATCATTTTATGATATTGATGCTATTCCTCCATGTACTGGCCCGAACACTCATAATTCATTGTTCAGATTTTTCATGGCTGCTGCTTCCAGTCTCACCAGCTGACTGATGTTTGCCAACAGAATTAGTCAGACCTCCCATTAGCAAGCACTGAGATTCCTGCTCGTCTCAAGAGACATACACTACATCATCATGACCTGAATGTCTCACAGAAGCAACCACAGAGTGAAAGCAATATGAATGTTGAGAGTTTCATCTGTATTTTATCATTTATATATCAGATTTATATTCTAATCTAGTGCCAAGACTGTATCACTTCTGGTGTTCAGTGAAGACCTCAGAATATCTCTGAAAATCACACTGGACACATTGTCCTCCTTTTCTTCACTTTATTATGTTGCAGATATGTAGGAGTAGTAATGACCTTAATTTAGAGGAGGAAAAGAGGATTTGTTACGAAATAGAAAACTGATGTGGGATTTGACCTTATTGAGTGTTGAAATCACACGAGTTTCAAAGGAGAGTTTATTGTCAAGCCAGATTCTGAGATGTTTGTAACATGGAACAAAATAAATTTTGTGGCCATTCAGGGGTGGAATTATAGGAAGACACTCAGATTGTGGAAAATTTCTGTTAAAAATTATATGCTTAGTTTTATTGGTATTTGAAACTAAGAGCCAGATCTATCAAAAGTTTGTGCGTGTAAAAACGTGAGCTATCTCACTACACACGCAAAGAAATGTACAAACTGAACTATAAACAGCGTGCTAAAAGGGTTTGGTCTTTAACACGTGCTAAATAGCACCTCTTATCCATTTAGTACTTTTTCTGCAATAAATATGCAGAGGGCGGCTGTAGCTCAGGTGGAAGAGCAGTCGTCTTTCAACTGGAGGGTTGTGGGATCCATTCCAGGCTTCCCCAGACTACATGCCGAAGTGTCCTTGGGCAAGACACTGAACCCCAAGTTGCCTCCCGATGTGCCTATTGGGGTGTGATTGTGTGTGCAGCTGGGTGAATGTGATATGTAGTGTAAAAGCGCTTTGAGCAGTTAGTATGACTGGAAAAGCGCAATATAAGTACAGTCCATTTACCATTTAAATATGCAAAATGGGGCATTTACACGCAAAAGTGTGTGGAATGGGAGAAGAAAATGTAAATATATTAATTTAGCACTCGAGTTATCAACTGTGAGAAGCATTGCCTTGCTGGTTTTTTACGTCTAATTTAGTAGGTCTGAAAAGCAGGTGCAACTTGCAGCTTTGTGCTCAAAAGGCTGCAACTTTTGAGAGGGACTATCGTGGGCACGCATAAATCTGATTTAAAATAATTTTTCATTAGCAGTGAGGCAGCGTATTTGGTTGTCATTGTTGAATTCAATAAAAATCAGTACAGTAAACCACTATTTAACACAGGTGTAAAATGTTCTGGTTAAATGAAAATTTGCAGCCACTGTGGAGCTTAATGAGAACTAAAACTGCGCGAGCTCTGAAGCCGTTGTCATTGGGCCAAAGTGCGCAACTCCTGCATAATAGAGACTATTTCGAAGCTGCAGACGCTTTCATTTGTTCAGCAACTCCTGATCCATGTCCTCATAAATTGGCCACTTCTGAGACTCTGCATGGAAACCTGTTGTTTTATTAAAATTTTTGTATTTATCATACTCATCTTAAATTATAATTTCATCTCCTTCTTCCACTAAAATCTCCCTTTGTAGATTGTATTTCCTTTTGCGGTGTCATCTCTCGCAATTCGCCACACACAAAACCCTCATTTATAGGGGCGTTTCCAACACGTTTGCACCCGCTGTCATTTGCACCTTCTTGATAAATCATTCGCAAACTGTGGTTCAGCCCCTCGAGCAAAATTCCAGATTGTGTTGGCAAATTACTATACGCAAATTTGGATCTTGATACAGTAAATCTGGCCCTAAGTGGAGACTAGTGAAAGCCTGTTGGATTTTGTTTAGGCTGCTCTGTAATGAATGCAGTGCAACTTGTAAGGAGGGATTGGATGTGTAAATAATGGTGTCATCAGCATACAAATGTATGTGACAATCACCGGCAGCAGATGAAATGTTGTTAATGTAAATGTTAAACAATGTGGGACCCAATATGCTCCCTTGGGGGACACCAGAAGATAGAGGCAAAGGGGCTCAAAGAAGGTCCTCTGACTTCACAGATTGTGTGTGGCCAGAGCAGTAACTCCTGAACCATGCCAGACTATCAGAGAGGCCTATGTCTTTGAGCCTGGTCAGCAAGATGTTGTGGTCCACAGAGTCAAACGCCTTTGCCAGGTCAATAAGTCAAGTCAAGTCAAGTCAAGTCAACTTTATTTGTATAGCGCTTTAAACACAGCAGCTACCGATAACAAAGCGCTGAACAGAAGTAAAAGAGAAATTGAATCTCACAGTGAGAACATTAAAACAAATATTAGACATAAAAACAAATCAACACAATGAACAGTAAAAACAGTAAAAATATCAGAAAAAAAATAAGACTTTAAACAACAGACAAAATCAGAAAAAAAAAAAATGCAGCCACACAGAATTCCTTCCTATCGATGGCACATATGATGTTGTTTAGAACTTTGGCTGCTGCCGTTATGCAGCTATAGGCGCATTCGGCAGAGAAGTTGTAAGAACGCAGTTCCTGTAACTACGCCTCACGAGTTTAGTTATAAGAACTACCCTTCGCCTTCGGTGTGCGTTCGCGCATGAGGAGAGACCTCGTTAGGGACCATGAGTGATGCAATCGTTGCGACAGTGACAAGTTTATGCCCCAGCAGATCTGATACAAAACTCAGGTTTCTCATCTCTTTTATTTAAATCTATTATAAAAGCAAGCTTACCAGCTTTCCCTCATCACGTTTTTTTGTATCATGTAACGGAACAGCCCCCCGTTGGAAAGCTGCCCTAATGTCTTGTTCACGTTTCGTTGAAGTACGCCCGGACACTTTAGTGGACGGACAGGGGTTTGTTCACTAAAGTGGCGCAGATTGTACTGACACAATTTGCAGCTGTTTTAGGCTTTTTTCATCTCTGTTATTCAAAACTGTTATAAAAGCTAACTCACCAGCTTTCCCTTCCTTTCCCTTGTTTACCTTTTGCTGAAGTGCGCCCGGAACCTTAGTGGGCGGTCCGTCCACTAAAGTGTCCGGGTGGCAGCCGCAGATTCTTTACTTTACAGCTGTGTTTAGTCATTGAATTCATATGAAAATAATGACTTTTGGACATTTCAAAATAGTTATCGATTCGAGGCGTGCACCATTGTGCCCGATTTAATAATGAATTGGTACGCTCCTATTGTAATAGTTCTTGTAGTTATCACAATCTTGGTAAACTGTTAAACAGACTTTTTAGATATGGCGGGGCTGGAAGAAGCGGAGCTCACGCAAGGGGCGTGGCTTGTCAGTTCTACCAATCACCAAACACCTACGTATTTCAGTTCCTATGGAACCCCGAAAAGACCTAGGTGCTAAAAAGGTTATAGGAACTGAGGTCCGAGGTCCCTAGTTCCTATATGTCTGAATGTGCAAAAAAACGGCCCGGTTCCCAAAAAGGTTATAGGAACTCAAAAAGGTTCCTACAGTCCGAAAGTGCCTTATGTCTGGCTCTGAAACCAGACTGAAACTGGTTTAGAATATTATGAGCTTTCTAATTAGCTACTTCATTATTAATACTGTTAGACTCAACATTGCTCAGTCTGAGTTAGTTTAACCGCTCTGACTGCTTATGGACGCTGCTCCTCTGAAGGTGTCCTGTGGTGTCTGGTGTAGGAAACATTATGAACACAAAAGGAATGAAATGCTAAAGGAATAAACCATCTTGTAATTCTGACAGAAACGTCATCAAAAGGCTGAAATAATGTGAGATTATTTTCTATTTGTACTGAAAGCTTTATTAAAACATCTAATAAGAGACGTGGCAACATCAATACATCTAACTGTAAATGTGGTCTTCTGATACACGTGGTTATGAGATGAATAAGTTGGCACATCCAGGAAAATGACTGGCTGCCAGCTGCAAAGCACCAATGGCCCATTTGCTGTCCTGTCCTGCCAAATGCTCTGATTTAACTGTGGGTTGTAAAATAATTTTCAATTGAACCTTTAAAGATGTTGGAGACTAAATTACCATAGTAGTATAACTAACCCTTAATCTAAAGCTAATGTTATGTGCCCTGATTTGATAGTATAATCTTCTCGTCCTTCACTGACGAGAAAAGGAAACCGTGACCTTGGATCCTCTCGTGCTAATGCATTCATATATCTTCAATCCATATCGCTGAAATCATGCCAGGAGGGACTTCTGCGAACAGGTTTTACAATTTATGCTTTCGATGCCATATCCTTGAACTGTCATCTACATTTACTGTATATCCCAGAATGACTTTAAACAACTTTCAAAGAGGAATTGTGAAGTTCTGTCTGAGGCTTGATTAAAATTTTATGACAATATTTAGTAGATGGTGCTCACTAAAATCTTAAAGCAAGAGACTGGAAGAGGCTGTTCCCTTTCAGGAAGCACAGATTTACAAAGGTTTCTGTTTTTCCAAAATGCTTGAAAAAGAAAAAGAAAAAACAAAACAAGTTTTTTAAAAAAAGGTCTGCAAATGGGCTACATCAGTGGTTCCCAAATTTTTTCATCTACGACCTCAAGATAACATACATTGGTGGTCACAACCCCCTGCAGTGACTGAGTGGATAATTGTGCAATATACAGTCATCTTCAGAATTATTCATACCCTCAAATTGAAGAAGGAAAAAAATCAGCTGTCAGTGAAATAAGATGAAATTGGCAAAAGTAATAATAAATAAAAATTATATGAAAATCATGACATTGATTTTGAATTGTGGTTTAAAAGAAATATCAAAAACAAACACACAAAAAATAAAACAATTAAACAAGAATAACGGGACTCCAAACCTAAAATGTTGTTTAGCAACACTTTAAGGAAAATCACTGCAATCAGGTGTTTCCTGTAATGTTCAAAAAGACTTCTACACCACTGACAGGTATTTTGGTCCATGGAAAAGGTGCTCTAATGTGTCTGGGACAATATTTTTTGTCTGTTTGTTTTTAATTATTGTTTTCTACCACAATTCAAAAGCGATATTTTATTTCAATAAATTATAATTTCGAAATTTTTTATCTATTAGTTTCTTGTTTTTTGAATTACTATTGTGAATTAACCTTTTCTTTAATTGATAGTTTTCAGTCACGTGACCTGCTGGGAGCCCTGGCGGACAAAAGATGACGGGGCGCAGCAGAAAAGACTGGAGAATAATTGTTTAAATCAGCTGTCAATTGCCGCAAAGGAAAGATACAGAAATATTTGGAAGTGTTGGACGCTTGTGACCCATAAAGAGAAGTGACCGCTGTATACAAGCTGTTAAACATCATGTCCCTGCTGAGCCTGCATTCAGGGATAGTTACCTGTCTGGTTGAGAAGCGTCACCATACACCGCTACCAGAATGAAAGTATAAGAGCACCGACAGTTCTTAATAACTTCTATTTGAACAGAAATAACAGAGATAGAATAATTCCTCTCATTTACAACCTCAGGTTTAAAGGATGCAGCACTATGAAGATCTAAATAAGCATATAGGACAGGTATGCAGGAAAAACAAAGAATATCATTCTAAACATCAGTGATACATCTTGTTTTTGTGCTATTCAGCTGAATATGAGTGTAACAGGATCTCCACATCTTCCTTTAGGAGTTTATTTGCGTTACCGCATCCATCCGTTTTAGCTAGCAGCTAACATCAACTCATTAGAATGATGGTGTGCGGGTGGTCGCCTCCATATGACAACAAATCACACCAACACGTGTACATAAGGTTTTATTTATGGCTAAAACTACGCTAACTGTATACGGATGAATGTAGGTGTGGGCATTACTGACCGTTGATGAAGTGAGAGCTGATAATATGTGTGCGTTCAGGGCTGGTGAAGGGGCTGCCATGGTGTACTGTACCCGGGGAACAAGGTCCGTTTGGTAGAACTGATCCACAGATTTCTCCTCTCAGGGCATCTTCATAGGACTGGTAAAAACCAGGTAAAGACACAACCCCAGCTTTTTTCCCCCCCAGCAGTTTGTGCACCCGATCGTAAAACAAATATCTGGTATTTTCAAGCAACAGCATAACTGTGTGTTTCTCTGGCTTGTTCTCAGCCTGCAGGTGGCGAGCTAGAGTGTTTTTTTACCAGCCAGGGGGACGTTTCCTACAGACCATGACATCACAACATAACTATCGATTGGAGGGAATGAATAATTTTGAGGATGACTGTATAAGTCGTCCTGTGGCCATCGTCCTAATGTAAGGTCGGAAACTGTCAGAATCTTCATAAATAAGGAGGATAAAGTAGATTTTGGTGGATTATGTTAACAGCTATGAAAAACCACCAAAATTCAGCTTTCTCACTTAGATGGGGCTAAATTGGGATTTTTAATACAACCACCTGTAATAACTTTGTTTTTTAGATGCCCAGTAAGAAAGCTTCTACATGTGCAGCTTAAAAACTGTCAGAATCTTCATAAATAAGGAGGACAAATGTCTTTGGGTGGATTCAGTTCACTGCTGTAACAAGGCACCTTCAACCCCAAAATTAGCTTCTCTTGCTGAGATAATACCAAATTCGGATTTTTGATTTGTATTGGTGATAACTTCATTATTCATGCAATAAGTAAAAACATCGTTGTACTAATTTAACAAATTAATCTCTTTCCAACAATGTGTTCATTTTGATAGCCCTAAAATCCCCAAATTCATCTGTCTGTCCGTCCGTCCGTCCGTCCGTCCTGAGCTCACACCATCACTCATCAAAAACTCAATCGGTACTTCTGTTCTGTTACATTTCCCTCCTCTGCAGTTTGAATATACCTTTGGTAATGATTCTCTTTGGGCAGAAAAGTACAGGTTGTTATCACACTGCCCTGTGGAAAGGAACATGGAAGTATCACAACATCCAGTTTAACATTAGATTTCTGAGGATGCTCTGGCCAGAGGGGTTTTTCTATCTTTACATTGTGTATCAGGCTTCCAGTGTTTTATTGTGAAATTTTCCCTTTACAAGCTGTATGTGCTGCACATCCATAGAGTGGTGGCATCGGCCTAAACAAGTGAAACAAGAGTGGGTTCAAAGGTTGTCTGTTATTTTTTCAGTTTGTTTCTATGTCTAAAAATAAAGAGGATTCATTTATTCTGATTCCTTTAACCTTTCCATGACTTTCCATCTATATAAAGATCCTGCACACACACACTAAAACGCGCTACATGAGATAAGGTGGTGTGCCAGATGTTGGCTTTGCCAGGTAGAATACGTGTTTGTGATATTTTCCTTGCTTACTGTGTAATTAAGTATTTCCTTTAACAGTTTTCATATGTTGCTACAGATTCATGGTGCTTGAGCTCCACTGGTTCAGTCATACTGATGTAACCCACATCTCTGCCCACCAATTCTGTGGATGGTTAAGTCTCTAACTGTGTAAAGAGTAGTTTTGCTCCATACCGAAAAGACTGAACAGCAATGAAATAATGATGATGCCGTTTACTCACATAAAAATTTCACAGCAGCATCATGTCATTTTCAGCAAGATGCAGAGTTGCGTGAGAGAAACAATGAGATCATTGTTTTAGCAATGGAGACCTATAGTCTAGGCAAACTACCTGATTTTAGTCCCAAAAAGGGAACAAATTGTCAAAGTATTTCTTTCCACCATAGATTATTTCTATTAGGTGTCCAAAACAACATACTAAAAGTCCTAAGAAATCCTGGTTGGGCAAATCAGTTTAATTTCCATCAATCCAAGATGTGTTCCAATATGACGACTTTTTTATTAAGCCCCCATAGGCTTAATTTTTTCCTTTACCCCTATCACAATGAAACTTTACACACTGAAAGTATCCATGAAAGTAACTTTTTCATATATATAACAAGTTTATTTGAAAATAAATTTGAATATCCAAATGTTGAAAATAAATTTGAATATCCAAATGAGCTAAACACTAACTGAATATGGCCAACCTGAACAACTGATCGTGGTAGCCTAATGGTTAAAGGGGTGAGCTGTAGACTGGACAACCCTGGTTACTGGTGTGGCACTAGGGTTAAACCACGGTGGGCCCTTGAGCAAGAGTTGAGCAAGCTGTATTTCTCAGGTATATGAATGGTGTTTTGACAATTTAATGAAATAGAAAATTTTTTGATGAAATGCTTTATCAAAATATGATCAATGTGTTTGATAATATTACATAAACCTACAATATGGGGGAGTGGGTAGCGTAGTGGTAATGTTGCGGGCTTTGGCGTGGCAGACCCGGGCTCGAGTCCCTGACAAGGCACCTCTGAGCAAGGTCTTTAACCGCCCCCACCAACTGCTCCCTGTGCACTTTAGATAACAGCCCACTGCTTGTTCAACCTGAGATGGGTGAAAATGCAGAGAATGAATTTCCTAATTGGCTCTCTAATTGGGATTAATAAAGTATATATAAAAAATAGCTATATTTGTGGGTATAACAATTGTGTTTAAAAAGCAGATTTGGGGATATTCAATTAGTGCGGAGCCCATCTGCATAGTAAAATCAATATTCAAAGAAATTCGTGATACAAGAAAAGTTACTTTTCATACTTTCGAAGTGTTAAGTTGCATTGCGTTAAGGAAAAATAAGTCTTTTGGGGTGTATTTTGTAACCTGATTTACATCATCTGGGTGCGTTCAACAAGTACACGCGGGGGCGTTCCCTTTCCTCACGCACTCCATCTGAGTAAGGCGACAGTTATAGGTGATTTCGTCTGGTTAGAGAATAATAGGAGCCAATCACTAATCGCGGGTGGGACTTTTGAAGGATGGGCGGCGTTTTGGCCGGATGTGATGTAGAAGCACAGGCGACAGCAGTGTAGTCAGTCAGTTATTTCAGACATCAACTCGACAAAAGTCGTTCACAGACTGTACACCGCTCGTACTAGCTGTCGCCGCCGCCGCCATGTTGTTTGACTGAAGCTTTTTGAGCTTGATAACATGTTTTGATAACTCGATCCTCTATGCGTGGTGGCTCTGGTGTCGCTCTGAGTTGCGTCACGGGTTGCGTCATTCGGTTCAACGTGAGTGGCTGAAGTAGCGTGTCAGTCAAGATGACGGACAGATCTTCTATCCAATCACATGCAAGAGTTTTAGAAAAAAAAGACTAATTTGAAATGACATCGGGTTAACTCCCTCCCCAGATGGTATTGCAAATACCAGGTGGCGGGAGTCAGGTTATGTATTTTGGGCATATTCAATTAGTTTGAGCTCATCTGCATATTCAAATACATTTTCAAAGAAACTTGACTGTTGCTTTCCATGGATACTTTCATTCTTTCGTTCCATTGTGATAGGAGTAAAGGAAAAAAATAAGCCTATTAGGGTGTAGTTGTCTGGTCATGTTGGCACACATTTGGGATTGATGGCAAAACCGATTTGCCCAAATAAGATTTCTTAGGACTTTTAGTAGTTTTGGACACCTCATAGAAATAATCTAAAAATACTTATACAATTAGTTCCTCACAATGGACTGTTTTGCCTAAACCTCTACACTGATCCAACCATGTGGTACACCATGAATATGAGCACATTTTCCCGTAATCCAGGAAATTTGTTTTTTTAATGTGTAATCTCCATCTCATTCTCATTAGCAACTCTTGCTTATTAGCCACTACAGCTGCAAGCTCTCCACTGGTCCGCTGATTCCCAGCCCACCGCCCTATGGGCACAAAATCAATGAGATCCAGGTGCCGATGAATCAGCCTGGACCTTTTAAGCAATGAGAGCCCTATAGGGAGACCAGTTTGAGAGGCCTGAGTCTCCAGAGGGCAGCTTCGCTGGCAATGAATCAGCACAGGCCTCTCAAGCGATGAGCCCATGCTGGCTAGTGAGGAGGAATTACTAAGGAGAGGACACACCACTTAGAAACACCATTAGACCAACACCTGCTTATTTATATATTTATTCATTTTCCTGATGGTGTCTTCCAGTTTTGCACTCTTTGCTCTCTTTTTTCTTTTTCTTCGAGAGTTCGAGTGACTGGCGTCTGCTCCAATCGTGAGCTTATTCAATTCAATTCAATTCAACTTTATTTGTTCATGTCCTTGGCGTCATGTCCTTAGCTCTGTCATTGGCTGGTGATATAAACAGAAATTTCCACCCAGAAACGTCCTGAACAAAGCAAAAAAAGCGAATTACAGGCAGGGGGAGAGAGAGTTGCCTTCAAAGTCATCACTGTACGTGAGTAAAGGCCCAAAGGCGCAGTTTGAGACGGATTTGGCTTGCACAAGTCCAACGTTTATTTTCGGGGGGAAACGTTGGAAGTTCCAACTTTCGATTTCTGAATACAGCACGATGTGAAATTAAACTCTAAAATAAGTTTTTGAATTGGTCACTGCAGACACCCAATGCCTCAAACACAAAAAGTTTTCCACGTCTCCTTGAATTACAGCAGTGCTTTAATGCAAATGCCAACATTGCTTTGCAAACATGCTTGTCTCAGATGTACTTTTATTAGACATGCTTGGCAGTTTAGCATGCTAAATGCACAAAATTCCGCTGAATATCATCACCTCTAAAGTTATTTGCCAAAATATATCATTTCATTGTTGGTTTTCGAGGTCAGAACCTTGTAAAATACAAAACCCAAGAGAGGCCTCACGTGGAAAAATACACAAATATGGTTGAACAAGCTACTGTAATAACAACAATGTTACAGTTGTGAACAGTTTGTGGTTCTGATGCATCACCCACAGATCTTCTCCGATCATGACCCTCAGACTTCCATCAATGCTGCTACATTTTAGGGTGCGTTCACACTCTGGCTGTTTGGGCAGCTTCCATTGATAGTTCGCTTTGTTTGGTGCAGTGTGAACACAAACTGCATCCTGACACCAAAGAAGTGGACAATCGTCTGCCTGAAAGCTGGTGGTCTCGGTTCACGTAGTTGCAAACTGATTATCGGACTATCCAGCGGACCTAAATGGAAGTGACATTTACAGACCACAAATAAGCGGCAGCAGAACAAGTCCTAGACGGAAGTGGGGTAGATTATCATTTGGGTGGGAGGAAGAACAAAGCAAACATGTGTTTGAAGAAGCCAAGGTCAAAACAACAACAAAAAAAATGTTAAATGTCTCCTTGACAGAGATGCAGTAATAATAAGAAGCATATAGATTTGCACTTTAACCACAGAGTCCCGTTTGTCATGGGATGGGGTTCTTTTAGATACCAGTGACTGCTGAAGGAGGGGGAAATAAAGAGAGGCCATCACCAGCAGGTAGTGATTAAAACAATAAAAACTTTATTAAAGAAATAAAGCAAATAAAAGTGGTAAAGTAATAAAAGTCCAAATGAATAAAAGTGATAAAATGAAATTTGTCCAAATAAAAAGTGATATAAAGGACTAAAAGGGTTCACGGTGGCTGGCGGCTCCTTGGGCTGTGGCTCCGTCCTGGTCCGTGGCGGCCACTCCTCTGACCATAGGCTCCCCCAGGACTCCACAGCCGCTCCTCAGGCTCCGGGCAGCCACTCTCTCAGCGGACGCGCCTCTGGCCGTAGGCCTCTCCTTTGGGGTCTGCGACCACCCACTGGCTCCCGGGCCATACATCGTGTCCTGAGCCCCCAGCCCAGGGGATCCGGTGTCCTCCCCTGGCTTCCTCCGAGCTTTCCTGGTCTCTCCCTCTGTTGTCCATACACCGGCTTTAATCATGCTTCTCCCAAGTAAGTCAGGGAGGAGTCCTTCTCTCCAGGTTCTGCCAATCAGTTCATTAAAAGTCTCACTAGCTTGGAGATAAAAACAAGCTAAAAACCATAAAAACCATGCTAAAACCAAGCGAGTGGGCAGAAGTCCACTTTCTGGCAGCACTTGTCATGCTGCGTTCCTTTTACCGTGGAACTGGGAAGTGGGAACTGGGGGGTGACGTCACACCTGACCAAATTGCGTTCCAGTTCACTGGTCGGAAAATAAGATAGCAGCCTAGCAAAACAAAGTGTTTGCTAAGTCTATTGTTATTAGCCGTCTAAATCCTTACTCGGAGGTGGCAGGATTGTCCGACTTTCCGAGTGGGAAATCCCACCTGGGGGGGCCGTTCCAGTTGAAACTACTCAGAACTGGGAATTTCCAACTTCCAAGTTCAAATGGAACGCAGCATTAGTTCACCCTGTGACAGGTTTTCTCCTTCTTCCTGCTTTTTCATCACTGATCAGTATTGGGGAGCGTCGCCCCCCCTGCGAGCAGTTGCTTTAACTACGGTGGTATAACCGAAACAAAGAAAGATGTGAAATTCTTCAGAATCCCCTCCCCCTTCCCCCAACTGGACCAAGTCCCTGGACTACCCTGGTGTGAATGCACCCTTAGTCTAGCAAAGCTGGTCATGAACAAAAGAAAAGCAGCTGGAGCCCAAGAAAACCTTATTTTCTCTTTTAATAACATGCAGGTTGAAGAATAACCTCCATTTCCATTTGCACCTGGACGGTCTTCAAAGGGCAGAAACTGATTACAATGATATCTGTCTGCTCCCTCTGCTTAGCATAAAAACTGTCTGGTAGAAAGTTTGTGATAGAAATAAGAGCAGGAGAGTGCGGTTGTGTATTTGAAGGTTTCAGTTTAAGTTAAATAATTGTTATATAGATACTTGTCAGATACAGAAATTAACATAAACGTAGCACTTGATGAGCCAAGTGTAGCATTGGAGTATTTGATGGACTCAACGATGGGGTTGGGTTGGGGGGATAAAGGTTTAACTGATTTGACAGAATGGTGCAGATGATCAGTAACTGAGATGTTGTAGAAAATACTGGCAACGTAAGCTGGATGGTAATTTTCAGGAGAGCACAGATGAAGAGCCAGAAACACCATCCAGGGTACAGCAGCAGCTGGGCGGGGACATTTGTAGCCAGAGCAGGTGAGTAGAGCCAGAGTCCGGAGGCGAGCAGGCTGCAGACGACGGTTAATGAGTGCAGCCAGATGACAGGAAGAACTGAGGGATATAAGCTCCCAGAGATTAGACAAGATAATGATTGATGCTGATGGAATGGGTAACGGTCAACGGGGAAAGTATCTGGGAAGCCAGAACAGAAGCCAAAAATCAGACCCTTAATGTATGAGCAGTCTGACAGTTTGATCCAGATCCAAAATGCTTCAGTGGGGAGCATACAGGGGTCTGGTGTAAAAAAAACTCCCAGTACCAGAGGGGCCAGAGACAGAGATCAGGTGCAGGACGCAGACAGCAGGAACGCCATGAGCTGAAGGCGGGTGTGCAGACAACATGGCGAGGGACTGAAGCTGACACTCCTGCTACAGAAAAGAGAGGAACAGGTGAAATGGATTCGGTTCATTACTGGTAGATTGCAGTGAGCGCAGAGAAATGACAGGAAATATGACCATATAAGGCATGAGCAGACTGGAAACCACGACACCAAGGCTTATCAAAATATGAAACCAGATCTAAATATATTAAGGACACTTTCTCCATCGTTAATATAATATCATCCATATTGATATTAGATAATAAATGTTACAAAGTTACATTGATATGTATTTTCATTTTCTCTGCTGCATTAGTAGAAAAGGCTTCTTTTCTTGATACTGCTCAAAAAAATAAAGGGAACACGTAACCAAAACAATTTAACTACAAGTCATCTCTTCCTTTTTATTCTTTAGCAGTATATTAGAGGCAGTATATTAGAGGCTTCTGTAAATCTTTCTGTTATGTCAATATAATTTTTATTTAGGGATCTAAGTATGAAGGATTAGAAATAATGTTAAACAGGTTGATGGAAATTCATTCATTGTTCTTGTGTTTGCTGCATTTCAATTTCATACACAGATGAGGCATGAACAGATGAAACATGATGCCAGTATAGGGATGAACAATCCAGCAGTAGATAAAAACTAAAATTAGCACATAAAGGGAAACGCTGGTCATTGGTGTGCGTGCAGACTTGGGGCCCAAACCCAATGTTCCCCCTACAACCACTATCCCTTAGGGCCCATCCCAGTATACGCCCTTGCCCTCTTTTTTTAGCCCTACCCCTAAATTTTGCTCTTTCACAATTCGTCTTTGCATGTAGGGGTAGTGGGTATGAAACTAGCCCTTCAAAGTGAGCGGTGTCAGATGCTGACTTGCTGAGGAAGGGCCAGAGAAAACAGTTGGGCATACTGAATAAAACAACAGCAACCTCCGGAGAGCGACAGGACCCGGAGAAAAAACTCACAAATGTACATATGTACAGATTACACATTTGTTTGTAACGTTAGCCAGACTAGCCACGTTAGCTAGGCTAAAATACTGATGAAAAGCTTGTGAAGGCTCTTCAGCAGTTTACAAGAGACAACAGTCATCAATGGTGATTTCTTCTCCATATGATTGTTTTGTTTATTAAAGGTGCCATGACATCAAATTTCACTTTTCTGGGGTTTTGGGTGTATAATATGATCTGTTGTGCACTGATGAGGCCATGTGAATGTCCAGAGTGAGAATCAAAGTTCCTGTTTATGGTCTGTCAGCTTTGTCTCTCTGCTCAGAAACAGTTGAATCAGACAGCAGGCTATCATTTTACGTAGTTCTACCATTCTACGTCATTTAATTGCTCCAATAAGAGCACACTATCAAGTAAACAGCGCCCCCCTCTCTCTCTCTCTCTAACGGTTTATGCACCGTCAGCCCCCCCCCCCCTCCCTGTCTGATTTAGCTTCGTGTATGGAGCTAGTAGTAACTTCTGTGCAGTCAGGTCTGGGTTTTCAAACAAATGGATTTAAAAGCAAACTTCTGCAGCAACACTGAGGGAGGGGGCCACAACCTTGTCATTACCTGTAAGTTTATTTATTTTCTAAATGCTGTCTTGTCTGATAAACGTAGCTCACACTGTCTGAAGTGCCCATGTTGCTAGCAGTTAGCCTTTAGCAAACTCCGACCGCAGCTTGACCTAGATTCTCCAAATAAGGTCATAGCCAAATAAGGTGTAGCCAATCAAAATGAAGTCAACGTGGTCTCCGGGTAAAGCTCCATATCATCACCAGACCCAACTGTATTACTGAGGAAGTGAGGTCTGGCGTTTCAAAACAATCCCCGCTGTAAAAATGGAGTTTTTTTCTTTGAGCATTTACATATGCAGTAATGCCAACAACATAAACTAGTTTTTAACTGCTATGTCATCACTCCTTTAATCAACCAAAGCATGATGAATGATGAAAACAAAAAAGAAAAACATCACAGCTGTTAACTCTGTGTTGTTGCTGGGTGTGCTGTTATGGTGAGACGTATGTGGCAACCTCCGGTGGCCAACTTTGAGTCTACCTGGAAGAAGTCATTTTTTGTAGTTCTCCCTTGATCCGCTATGGACAAAACAGAGCAAATCCCCACAGACTCCCATGTTAAAAATGTCAACTTCACAGCAGAAATAAACATTATTACAGGCTGGTTCAAAAAATCATGTTAGGCTTAACAGGTAAAGTTTACCTTCATGTCAACTGTGAGGGGGTGAATTCATCTGTTTAGATGTTATTTAAACTTGAAATTACACATAATTAAGTGCGTGTCCTTTTGATTGACATGCAGACCGGAAGCCCGGCCTGCCGACCGGTGGCTCCTAGTTGGCTCCTTGTTTGCTCTCAGTAAGGTCTCAGTTAGTCAGATAATAGCAAGTCTAAGTGTGTTTTACCTTTACACTGCCGCTTAAGGGGCTAATCTTCCTTACCCGTGCTGTAAGTTTTACGCTTTTTCCACTCTACAGCGTGATGTAGCTTAGAGTAAAATACTGTATATTGTTAGTGGTTGTTAAAACTTTGATGGAGGATATTTAATTTTTTTCTAATTTTATTTACCCTATTATTGTTGATATTTTCTTGCCTATTGTTGTTGACAGTTTCCGTTTCCCCCTGAGGGATTAATTTGGTCAGGGGGTTTAATAGTCAGCTCTGTTTGGTTGTGTTTGTTTAAACAAACAAACACAACCATATATACAGCCATGGAAAAATTAAAGAGCCCACTCTTGTCATAAAAAATAATGGTTATGCAATCGAGTAGCAACTGTGGTGTGAATCATGTGATTGAATGAGACAGAAAAGAAAATCTAGAATGCCTAAAAGCTGTTTTTGGCAGTACAATACCATAGCTATTGATGTAATAACTTAATAACCAAAATCACTTATCAAGAAAAGCATGAAAATGTTTAGATATCAGTTCTTGAATTGAACTCTTATGAGCTATTTTTGTTGTTATCATTATATTTGTCCAGACAAATGTACTTTTAGTAGTACTACGCATTAAAATGACCAAGAAATATGAGAAAACAAGGGTGGTCTCTTCATTTTTCCATGACTGTGTACATATATCAGCAGAAGTTTTGGTTTCGGGCTGGACATCCATGCTGGACAGGTCTAAAGTATACGGGCCTGACAAACTGCAGTCCATTTCTTGGGAGATGAACTCTGTTAACAACCCAAGAAAACAGTTATTAATAACAAAAACTAGGCTGAAGCGTGACGTGTAGCTACACATGATGCCCCCTTCACATTTCTGCATGCCCCCCTCATGCTCGTGTTCCAGGAGCCGGCCCTGGCCTGAACGTAAATGCAGCAAGAGGTATCCCGATTCCTAGGGAAGATTACAAACCCCCTACCCTCAAATTGAAGCCACAAGGGGTACGGCTTTGTAATCTTCTTGGGACACCACTTGCTGCATTTACGTTCAGGCATTTAAAGGAAAAGTACACCCAAAGAATGATGGGCCTTCATTTTCTACTCACCACGATGCTGAACAACACTCTGGGAGGCTTCTTGTTATCTGTCGACATTCAAATAATGGAGGTCCCCGTGCCCGAGCCAAAAACATCAATAAAAGTCCACAAAAATGTGTCAATATTCCTCCATACTGCTCGTTCAATGTAATCCAAGTGTCCTGAGTGGGTAGCATCCAGAATTTACTCAAAACGACATCATTTAGTATATTTTAATAGCTTTAATGGTACTACATGTAGCTGCTGGGAAGCGCGTCCATGAGAGATCAGGACACTATGGAAGCCACAGCAGACGAGATCACACGTTCTCTTTTTCTTTCTTTCTTTGTTTTGAATCAGTATCCAACCCCTCCTGTGTCTGTCACAATTTGTCTGCAGCTCTGGTGCCCTTAGCACAATGTAAACAGAGAATTTCTTCTTCTATGCTTGCATTATCGGCAGAGTAGGCTCTGAATGCTGAGGCTTCCGTAGTGTCGCGAACGCGCTTTGGCCCGCTTAGGAAAAAGGATATAGCACTGTTTAGGCTCTAAAAATGTACTAAATTATGTCGTTTGGAGTAAATTCTGGATGCTACCCACTCAGGACACTTGGATTACATTTGACGAGCAGTATGGAGGAATATTGACAAGTTTTTGTGGACTTTTATGAACCTTTTTGGCTCGAGCCCCGGCGAACTCCATTATATGAAAGTCAGTGGATAACGAAAAGCCTTCCTGATCGTCAGTTGCATTTGAGATATTAAAAAAGTGCTCCAGAGTCTTGCTCAGCATGAGGGTAAGTGGAAAATAAGGTTAGATCATTCTGTGGGTGTACTATTCCTTTAAGCGACATTTAAGCATACGTCTTACCATAAAAACACACCCAGCAGCAACCTGGAGTTAACAGTTGCGGTCGTTTTTCTTTTTTTTTTTATCATTCATCATGCTTCAGTTGATTAATAAACAAAACAACCACCCAGAGAAGAAGTTGCCACTGATGACTGTTATCTCATGTAAACTGCCGAAAAGCCTTCGCAAGCTTTTCATCAGTATTTTAGCCTAGCTAGTGTGGCTAGCTTGGCTAATGTTATAAACAATTGTGTAATCTGTTCATTTGTGAGTTTTCTTCTCCGGGTACTCCGGGGGTAGCTATTGTTGTTTGATTCAGTATGCAAATAATGATTTAAAGCTCTCTGGGGAATTTCCTCTGGCACTTTCTTGGCAAGTCAGTCCTGAAATTCCTCGCTGTGCAGGGCACTAGATTCATACCCCCTACCCTAAACCACTACCCTCACAGGAACGTGCAAAATTTAGGTATAGGACTAAAAAGTGTGTATTGGGACGGGCCTTTGATCAGAGTTTCCTCTGCCTAAAGAACAAGTGATGACCAGAAATGAATGATAGCAGTCTAGGTTTAACTTTACAAGAGGGCCGTCAGAGACCCCTACACCTACAGCAATAAGTTAAAATTAGTTTCACAGTATTGCAGTGCTGAAAAGTTATGTGCATTTCATATTGTGCAGTGGCAGGGCCTGAAGTTATAAGGCAGTAAAAGCTCCTGCCACATACTGTACTTTCAGCCGGAGGCCATATCTATCCTAAACTAGCTGTAAGTTGAACAGCATGGAGAAAAGATGGGTCTTTCAATAAAATTTAAAAGAAGACTGTGATGGAGCCTAACTTGTGGAGGTTACTTGTTCTGTAAACCAGATCCCCTCTGAGCTTCAATCATCCAAAATCAGCTGACCATCGGAGAGCGTGAGGGAGAGTACGGATGAAGGTTAATTAGCAGGGCTTTGTGGACACAACTTTAAAATCTTTGCAGTTCGTTCTGCTGGATTGATTTAAGTGACACACACACAAGTCCAGGCAAGACGCCCAGAGGGAGTTGGCTCAATAGATGGACAGCACATAGCACACTTTATAATCAATATTCCATCTTTTTTTCCGCCTTGTGGAGTAGGTGTTCAGCATCCCTTCTGCAGCTGCTATGACTGATCATATAAAAATCCCTCCCAACAGCTCCTGATGCTCATTCTTCACACCTCACCTCAGATTCACAGGTGTCCATCCTGAGGTCTGTGAAATTTGCCAATAATGCCGAAGTCAATTAGCTGGACCGCTGCAGGATTCTTATTCCATATGCTGGGTTTCAGTGGTGATAGTGGTCACTCATGTGTTGCTGTTAAATGTGCTTTTTATATTAACAGCAAAATTCAGTTTTCATTTATTCATAACTTTTAATTAAATGCAAAAGTGCATCAAGGTACAGCCCTAATTTACAATGCAACCAAGCAAAATACAAATAATTAGTATCGACGGAGAGGAGATAAAGATATTGCTGTAGTGCAGCTGTATGTGCATTCATTAATAATCATTTCCTTTGCCGTCCTTTATTCTCATTAATGTGCCATTTGGATAAAGGTGAAGAATGAAGCTGAAGCCATTACTGGCTACACAGATCTGCGTCTTTGTTCTCATTCATTGAGACTTGCAGGGTGATTTCGGGGGGCTCTTGGCCTGCGTCACATATTCGTCAGACCTCTAAAAACAGCATCTTTAACACATGAGTGTCCCTCATGACCATCATCTGTTTTTACACTTTGTTCACCATATGGAATAATATGCCTACACAGTTACAGCTTCACTTTTATTTACACCTATCTGGTCATGTAACAGGATCACTTTTTGGAAACATCAATTAGAATATGCATTATCAAGCCCTTGATACAAATTTCTCTTTTTGTTTTACTCACATGATGTAACATCATGTCAGACAGGACCATTCTGCTTAAATGTTGGTGCATGTACACGCCAGATCGAAATAAATTAGTTTCCATGTAAACAGCTGCCCTGAAATCTTATTTCGGAATGATTTCAATCCGAATGGAGAAAAAGTCGCCATGTAATCGTGGCTAATGTTGCCAACTCTTCAATAAGAAAAGTAGCTATTGGCTGTCTAATACAAAAACTATCCCCTCCAAAAAAAGCCGCATAATAGAGGAAACCCATTAAAAACTTTTCCTCTCGGTTGAAGAGAACTATTAGCCTCACAGCTAAAACCCGATCTGCTGCCTGTCAATTAAAAGAACGCAGTCCAAATTATGTTTAATTTCAAGATTAAATAATATCTAAACAGATGAGTCCCCCCCCCCCACACACACACACAATTGACATGAAGGTAAACTTGACCTATCAAACCTAAAATGATTATTTGAACCAGGCTGTAAACATGTTTATTTCTTTATTTCTGCTGTGAAGTCTGTCTTTTATACATAGGAGTCTATGTGGATTTGCTCTGTTTTGGAGGCAGCCCCTAGTGGATGAAGAAAGAACTACAATTATAGGGCAACCAGGAAGTAGCTTCGCTGTTCTCCAGCGGCGTTTGCCCCTTGATCTAATGTGCATAATCTGCCTGGTACATATACTAATTGCAATGGACACTGCAGCAGAGAGAATGTTGTGGGAGGGGCAAAAAGTGGAAAAAAGACACCCTAAATATGTTCATAACCAGTTGGTGCAGACATCCAGTCCTTAAGAACTATCCTGCAACTTTTAGAGTGTACTCTCTGCAACACACTTGAATCAAATGGCTGAATTACCTCATCTATATTCAGCTCTGCAGAGGCCTGATAACGAGCCATTCATTTGATTCAGGTGTGATGGAGAAGAGATGCTCTAAAAGCTGCAGGATAGCAGCTCTCCAGGACTGGATGTGTGAAGCACTGTTTAAAACAAAAAAAAAAAAAAAAAAAAAAAAACTGTCATTATTTTCTTCGTGTTTTATTGTCAATTAGTCTAGCTTAGTTTGCAATTAATACTCTACAACATTAACTTTTAGTTTTACTTCTATTTATTTGTTTATTTTTGTCCACAATCGTCAATCAAAGGCGTTAACATCCAACATTAGGCCAGGGCGTGATTGGGAGTGGAAACTTTGAGTGTTTATTTTCAGTCTGGTTCATAGAGCAGAGGTGCGTTCTGCAGCTGGGAGCAGATACGCTGCTGCGTGAGGACCGAGCCTCAGTGTTGAGGAAGGAAGGGGCCGGCACAATATGTGCTTTCACGTCAGTCTCCAATACCACCAGAAAAAAGTCGTTTGATTTGTCACTAGTCACTTTTTTGAAAAAAGTTGTTAGAAGGGTCTGAAAATTCACAAAATATAGTAGGGCTGTCCCTGACGCGTCAATGAGTCGACGTAATCGATTCAGTAAATACATCGATTTATGTAAACGTACTTCAGAAAAAGGCAAAAAAAGAAGTTGAATGCTCTTATGCTGCCTTCATGTGGTATCGTATTTATGGTAAATACCAAAGTCCGACATCAAAATTGCACTTGAACACCCACTCATGTCGTAATTTCCACTGGGAAACTGGAAAAATTTTATGATGCCCGAGTTGCCGAGATTAAGTAAACTTTGACCTTTCTACATGGCGGAGAGCAATGAAAATATCCTGAATGGGAAGCAATACATTCCGTTTAAAGTTTTCTGCTGCTGTTATGTGGTTAGTTTGTAGTCGGGATAATTCTGTGACGTACAGAACTTTAATAACATCACCATTTAAACTTAGTTTTGTTTGTAAAAAATATGGTTATTGTCTGGTTTACTTCCTCAGAGCAGATGCTAGCTAGCAGCTAGCTAACTAGTCAGTTGAAGATGGCCTCCATTGTTAAACTTCATTACGACAACAAAACACTTGAACACAACGCACTGGTAATTTCCATTTAACAAGTGGAAAGGATCATCTTTCCCATACCACATGAAGGCAGCATTATTTCGAAGGGAAACCGGAAACAGCGTTGTTGCGGTTAGCAGAGCAGCCAGAAACAACAGTAGAGATGGCGATGTGCTGAGAGAGTGAAACTGAGCGCATGCACAATTCAGAATCGGATAGAACAGCATCAACAGGTGCAAGTAAGCCACCACCAATTTTCTCCTAAACACATCGTTCAAACATGAACACGGAACGTGTTTATGATGGTGGTTAGAAACTCACCATCACAAACTTCTTTTACTTCTCAATCACCAGCAGCTTCATCGCCAGGTTGAAAGTACCGCAACTCACGTTAACAACGAGCATCGTTTAAAGCTTCTTACCTCCAGATACGGATGAAAGCGTCCGTATCCGTCTTTACCGTAGGGTATGAATGGAGCTTTACAGTAATTCTGCCTTTTACATCCTTATGTTTGCTTCCATGACTGACGTGATGCAGAAAGGACTGAACTCATGCTGCACGCCGTTATGTTGCTGCTCATGTGAACTTGCTTACATTGTGAGTGTGATCATAATGATGATTAGCAAAGATAAAAGAAAATGCAGATACCCTTGGCAGTTGATCTTTATTTTTCAAACAAATACTGAGATTCAATAGAGAAAAAAATGACAGATAATTACTTTGTAAGTCAGATAATTATAAGTCACTACACTTATATCTAAGTTAGCTGCATATACAGTGACAGGGACATTTTTATATTATATGATGCTCATGTGCATTGTGTCTCTTTTTTCAGGAAAAATAAGAAAATAAGTATGG
Source organism: Atherinomorus stipes (assembly GCA_023101725.1). Classification (NCBI taxonomy): domain Eukaryota; kingdom Metazoa; phylum Chordata; class Actinopteri; order Atheriniformes; family Atherinidae; genus Atherinomorus; species Atherinomorus stipes. The sequence continues at coordinate 55,500 of JALJCO010010686.1, read as the reverse complement.
AGGAATATTTTCCCCAAAAGAAACACAGCACCACCATGCACACCCAAGATGTCAGAAGAGCTGAGGGACAGCATCTTGAAAATAATAGTGACACCGATTGCAGTTGTGAAGGGAAAAGGCTTCTGTGAAACTCGGTTGAAAATGCACAAGATTTTTAGTATTTACACAGTACTTAGTATTTAGCATTTTTGGTTTTGGTCTAGTTAAATTCATTGTAATATTAATCAAGCAATAAAAAAATCATTAGATTAATAAATTAATTTTAAAAATTGAATCGCTAGATGCATCGATGCATCGAAAAAATAATCGAAATATGAATCGATTCTGAAGATAATCGTTTTGGACAGCCCTAAAATATAGTGACAAAGTTGCTAAGTTAGCAACACTGTGTATGACTGACAGAGATGTCAAAAGTAGAAGTAAAAGTATCTTTCAAGTACAAATCCTGCCATGTTTTTGGATCTGCCAGTACATTTAGAACAGCTGGTTTCACTAACGAGCTCATCGACCTGGGAGAGGAGCTAATTAAACCCAGCTGGTTCAGTGATTGGTTGGAAAAACTGCCGGACAGGGTTTCTACTTTCTACTTCTACCCAATTTTTGACACCTCTGATGATTGGTCAGATGCTGCGAACACCACCCTTTATGTGAGCATGCCCCGATCCAGATTGGAAAATCGCGGTTGAATTGCCAAGTTGACAACCAGCTTTGTTGTACCGCTTATCAAGATTGTGAAGGTTTGGGTCAAGCCACGTATCTGAAAGATATGGGAATCCAGCTTCGTAGTCTCGGCCCCAGATTACAAGAACTAGATTAAAACACGGACTATGTCTGTGTCCGAATGTCCTCCCTCCTCCCTGACCCCTCATTCACTACATAGGGCTGCACCATATAGCACACTGTCTAGTGCCCTCATTCTGCTGGCTTGCAGCAGATCACGTGTCACTGCTGCAACCACGGCGGCACCCATGACTCATGAAAATATGTCACTCCAACTAAATCCGTAATTTTATGTGAAATATTATGTTCTTATTTTGTATTTAATTCCTTTTTTGTTGTTTTTTTTCTCTTTTTTTCCACTGCTAGATGTGTTCGTCTTCTCGCGCCATTCACCTCTCCTGACTGCAATGCATTGTGGTCTATATTGACCCATCTAGAGACCATCGAAGCTCACTAGTTTTCAAGATGCATTGTGAGTAATTTTGACTGCACTGCTTTTTAACTTTTTTTTTCCGGACATTCGGACACCCTTACAAAATGTCGTGATCTCTATGTAGGGCGCTATTCTTAGCTTTTGACTGGTACACTACGTTACTTTGACTGTTGTCATGGGTGTCATAAACAAGGTCCCTGGTTTACATCAGTCAACGCAAATGGAAAGACTTTGTTTTTGGTAGAAGACAATATTTAGGAAATCTGTTTGCAGTGAGAGAAAGGTTTGTACAGCGATCCAGATGTGAAAAAAAGCACACGGCCTGACATTTGCCTAACCAAGGGGTCTGCAGCCTTTACAGTCCAAAGAGCCATTTTTGCCTCAACCCAGCTAAATAATAGTCGTCCAGAGTCAAAAATATTTCATGGCCTTTTTTAAAAAGATGACTTAACAAAAGCCATTTCTAAAGAACCAGTTTTATTTAGACTTTTACGTTTTCGAAAAACAAAAATAAGGAAAAGGATTAGGGCCACTGAAGAAAAAAAATTTTGTGATTAAAGTCAGAATTATGACTTTTTTCAGAAATTGAAAAAAAAAAAATTCCCCTAATTTTTCTTAAATGTTCTGGAAAGAAGTCCAAATTCTGACTTTTTTCTCAGAATTTATTTTTCTTCAATGGCCCTAATCCTCTTAAAACCAAACATACAATGAAACCTTTGCAAAACAAAAGGGATAGTTCCATTTTCCTTTATGGTATTATGCTCTTTTGAGACTATCTTGCAGAAGACCAATTCCAACAATAGAAGGAAACAGATGTAGAAAAAAAAATCACTGGTAAGTTTACTTTTACAAATTAAGTGCAATTATTCCTATGAAAAACTGCTAAAACCTACATTTATTATCATCTATATTTCTAAACATTACTCAGTTCTTTATCATTTTTAGTCAGTCTTATTGAGAGCCATTGTGGAAGGTCCAAAGAGCCACTTGTGGCTCTGGAGCCGCCACAGGTTGCAGACCCCTGGCCTGACCCAAATCTTTTATTTGGCTAATGTTAGCACAGCCTAGCTGCTAACACTTACAAAGGAGAGGCCATTGTTTTATGCAGAAAGCAAACAGCAGACGAAGCTGTAAAGATGCTGCTTGATGTTCTGAATCTTAGCCAGGTTCCTCACAATATTCTGATGGTATTTCCACCTCGCAGCTGCAGTAAGCTGCTCACCTGCCAACAGGAGCAACCTGATCATGACAGTAATGGATAAACTGTCTTCTGCTCCATGCCAGCAGCTGGACGGTGGAAGCTGGGTCTCACCTTCCAGACCAAGTCACCAGTTTCCAACTGTGGAAATGTGCAAGTATGAGTGAGACAAACCATAATAAATGTGTTATTAAAGAACGTTTTACATGATGATTAGCACTTTTCCATCTTACAGAAGATGCACTGATGATGTTGTGGTTTTTTCTTCAGGTTCCATAATGACCAGATCAAGTCTACTTTCTGTTTCCAGAGTCAGAAACACAAAGAGTTTAGTTTTAATTTTCCTCTCAGAAAACTGCAGGTCTGCACAAACTCTCAGCTATTCTAAATCAAGGTTAAAAACTTTTCCATGTGCCATGGCTTTTTATCAAAACAACTGTTCATCCCTCATACTGTCACTTTTATCTTCTTGTATTTTATCTTATCCGTTTCAGCTGTTTCGCTCTTCATTTAATTTTCTAAATATATTTTTAAAGTCTGTTTTTAATGCCTTTTTAAAATTCTTCTTCTCCGCCTTGCTGTGTAAAAGGGAGGTACACCCTGCAGAGTAGAAGGGTGATGGGGTCTTGTGGGTCATTCTACCTGGAACCAACAAGGTTAAACCTGGAGCTGTTTTGATGTATTTTTGCAGTATTTTGACTAAAGTACAAGACAATAAGATGAATAAAACATTATCTTCATATACTGCCTGGTCAAAAAGAATCGCCACCTGGATTTAACTAAGCAAATATGTACAAGCCTCTTATTGGATAATTACTGCATGGATGATTATCTTTCAGCTGGCAACAAGTTATTTAACCCCAACTGGTGCAATGACTTGCTTCTCATTTCCTAAACCACCATGTGGAAAGACACATCCCGTGGTCGTGGAAAAGATGTTAGTCTGTCTAAGGGTCAAATCATTGGCATCAAGCAGAGAAAACATCTGAGATGCAGAAACTACTAAAGCTGGGTTCAGAACTGTCCAACGCATTATTAAAAACTGGAAGGATAGTGGACCATCGTCTTCCAGGAAGAAATGTGACCGGAAAAAATCCTGAATTATCGATCACTTAACCAGCCAGCATTGCATGTGGGGCCCTTATGGGTTAAATTCTGGCTGCATATGAGGGACCCAAGTGGGTTTGTCCACATTTCCATGGTGATCCTACCTGTGTTTTCCCATGTGGGCTTCTACATATGGGGCCCATGTATCTTAAACTATAAGATCTGCAAATTTGCCCAGTTCAAGCCCATGCCTATAGGCTATATGGAAAAACACAGGTGGGGCCACCATGGAAACCGTGGACAAACCCACTTGGGTCCCCCATATGCAGCCAAAATTTAACCCATATGGGCCCCACATGGAAATGCTGGCTGGGATTAAACGTTTTGTGAGATCAAATCAAAGAAAAACAACAGTAGAACTCAGGACTATGTTTAATAGCGAAAATAAGAGCATTTTCACTTCAGGTTTTTTTGCCCCCGATTCCGAGTCCAAGTCATTAGATTTTGAGGATCGGCCGATACCGAGTCCCAATCCGATACTTCTATAAAAATTTTTAAAAAATTGAACAGAAAAAGACAGATACAGTGTTTCCCTGCAGCATGCACAGCTGTGGTGATACCAGTGGTCGGTGGTGGTGGTGGGGGGGTCATCAACACACTAGCCTGATATGATTCGGATTTAATTTAAATCATAGCTTTAGGTGGAATTGGGGAGTCAGGAGATGTGACGTTTGTCATATGTTTTCCTTTTATTTATTCTCATTGTCCTTTATTATGACACCTCCTCTAATTTATTACATTCTTTCAATCAAAAAACAAGATATTTAGCATACATTTGTACACCATCTAACACCAAACTAATGAGGAATTGATCATTTATGAATGTCTGTGGAAATCACAAAGGAAACTGTTATTTCTCCATTTCTCTGAATCATGGGAACATTTGGTTCATTATCTGCTGGACAGCAAATAAAACCAACACTGTAGATTTTAAAGGGACTAGAGGCAGGAATTTAAAAAACAAACAAACATGCATGTCCATTTTTTTTAATACTAATGGGTGATGAAGCACTAAATACCAAAAATAACGTTTCCACCTACGTTTCTCTCCGTTGCCTTGAACAGGCTGAGTGCTGCAAAATGCACTGCAATTTTGGTGTCTGAATTTCCCGCGCTGCCCTGCTGACGTGACGTTAAAAGACCTACATCCGCAGTTTTGATACAGGAAGAAGACGGTCGCGATAAATTCAAACACTGTAAGCAATAGTTATGGATTCTTCTGCCGTCAGCAAATGATCCAGATCAACTGAAAGACACTAAAAAGTGTAACTACGAAGAAAAAGGTGAGTAAACAACATTATAGCTTCAGTTTGTGCATGCTCCCGTGACGGCTTGGCTCGTGGCTGCAGTTACCTGAAGCGCCAGTCGCGAGTTTCGTTTCTCAATCTTGCCACAAGTCCCTTTAAATAAACTGTGAAACAACAGATAATTTAATGTGTGCTTCGATTTTACCCAGTTATGTAATGGCAAAAAAAGTTTTACCAGCATTCGTTTCTTTTTTCTCTGTCACTCAGTCACGTCGCACACAGCAGCAGCCCTGTCAAACTGGTGCAGGTGCTGTACCAGTAACATTAAACCAGCACATTGTCACGTTGCGTCACCAAAAATGAACGGTATGTCACATATTATGATGAATTTATTGTCATATGCTTTGACAAATGGATCAAACTTTCTGAAGTCGGCTCAGTTCAGCGCTACAGCTGCCTTCACTTTTATAACAGGCTGCTGCTGCGTTACATTTAACTCCTGTACTGCCCGGTGATGTTGCATCATACAGCACTGAGCTGCTGCAGGACTGCAGCTCATATGAGGCAGAATCAAACCAACCGCTGCTCATAAAACTGTAACTGACAGAAAAAAACATGCAGAGGACAAAGAGATGCTGCCGTCGGAGCGCATCCCCGGTAAAGAGAGGGGCAACCTCGGCCATGGCAGCCCACTGCTGCGTGTCAATGTAAAGGAAACATTTATCCGATACCTGATCGGGATGTAACAGCCGATTCCAATCGATTGTGAGACTGGTTCAGGGAGCATGACACAGAGTCCAGACCTAAACCCCATTGAGAATCTTTGGGATGTGCTGGAGAAGGCTGTGGTCAGACTCTACCATCATCAATGCAAGATCTTTATCTTTAATGCAACACTGGACGAAAATAAATCTTGTGACATTGCAGAAGCTTATGGAAACAAGTGAATGCAATATTAGTGTATGACCTTTTTTTTGTTGTTGTTGTTGTTGCTGGTGACTTTCTTTTGGCCAGGCAGTGTTTTTTATGGGTGACAGTTTATTAACTCATTCACTGCCATTGACGTCTACAGGCATATACAGCGGGGGGAAAAAGTATCGAAATTTTCACCAGATGTCGCCAGATTGTGTTCATGTCAATAGCTCTACTAGAAATATATTTTCGGAGAAAAATGTTGACGTGTTCAATACTTTCCCCCCCCCCCGCTGTATACAGCTATGGATCAAATTCGTCACATCCGGTTAGGGAGGAGGTGAAAACATCGCTTCGTTGCATAGGGGAGCCACTGAATTAACTGCTTCATTACTCGTCAATCTTCGTTTATTCTACTTTGGAAATACACAAGTCCCGCTGTGTATGGCTGCCATAAACATATCTATCACACGGACAAGAGAATATGTTTGTTCCAGTTCCCAAAACAACAGAAAAAGTCCCGAACAACATGCTAAGTGGCTAGCTGCTATCAAGCCCATAAATGCTGACAGTTCACGCTGGAAACCATGGAAACATCTAACAATATGTTCGGATCACTTTGTTACTGATAAAAAAGCATATATTGTGGTCTTACTTTTTAAACCCTGTAGTTGTTTTTGCACAGATGATAGAAAACACCATTAAATCAGTGGATGTAGAGAATCACAGCGCCGCCCACTGTTCCCGTCTCCTCAGGACTGTTAACGATCATGTTCATCCAGATTACTGCCATCAATGTTCCCACATAAGAATAAAAGCATAAAAAGCGTCAGAAAGGCATTTGCAGCATTATAAACATGCACAGTCATAACCAGTTACATACAGATGAGACTGCCGGTAATTTATAGCTTTATCAATGAGAGTAAACTCCTGAGAAGTACATCAAAGAAATACCACCATTTCTTAAAAATCCGGGGAAAATTAATATTCTATAAAAAATAAATGGCTTGAACGCGGGGCTTACCTGATGAAACCAAATACATCATGAGATCGGGAAACTGATCATCAGGCTGTTATGTACAGGTAGGTTCGTCTAACCAGGCTGTAGCAGCAGAAGATGGGCATCACTTAGTCCAACGGATACTAGTTTAGCTTCGTATCTTCTTCTAGCGTCGGCAGCGAGACTTTCAGTATAACTGGACGTCATTTCTATAATATTTCAAAGACAGACCGGCGGAGAAAAAAAATTAAAAAGGGTGCAAAAGCAGTTTTTGAGGCTCATAGTCCATCAGACGCCGTTCAACGAAGCATGTTTTCACCGGGACCAGCTTCGTGGTCACGTGAATTCCGGGTTGTGACGTAGGCTCGCGCTGATCCATAGACGTCAATGGCAGTGAATGAGTTAAAGCAACCTTTACCGATGTTGCATTCTTACACTATTTTTCTAACAGGGTAAAATGCTATGAATGAGGTAATGGAACTCTAAAATACAAGACAGACCCACCATTAATCAAAATAAAATATTATTCCAATCTCTAAATATTCAATGAAAACTCCAACCAATCCTTGAAGTGGGGTGCACCTCTAGGATCAGGGGCGCCGTAATGGGGGGAAAAGTTAGGAAGATTCCAAGGGCCCATGACTGTGGGGGGCCCCAAAAGATGTGGAAATTATTAAACCTTCATTTCAAATAATATGTGTATATACATTTCAAATAGAACAAGAAAATACAGCAGTAGAATAAATTACCTTCGTGTTCTCACTGGTTTTTCAGCAGTAAACGGCAAAACAAAGCATGAATATATTGACCAATCCACCCCCGTGAAAGTGCAAGAAATGGTTTGGTCCTCCGGAACTGCCTCAGCGCATCCGCTCCCTGCTTGTCAGTACCGCGGTTTGCTGGTATCGGGCCTTTATTGCTGCATGCGCTTCATTTGACAGAGTGACAGCGAATAAAACGACTGACCAGGAAAATGTGTAAATAAGCAGCAGTATGAAAAAAAGTCCAACCGCAGACGAAGAACACAGCACCCCAAGGAATGAAAGTATGATTTTCAAATGAGAACAGAAAGAAAGGAGAAAGAGAAGAGACGAACGAAGCGTGAGACAGTTTTTAAAGAAAGGTTTGTTGCCTGAGTTGTTCAAATGAACCTGTTAAGTGAAATAACCTAGCTATCTGCAGACTATTACAACTTAGTTAATCCTCCTTAAGGTGGAAGTGGGATCACATGATTGATGATGCTGGGTAATGCGTCTTAAACGGAAAGTGATTTTCCCTCTTTTTTTCTTTCTAAGAAAAATCAAACCAGGACTCTCCAGCATTTGTAATGAGCTTATTGTGTGTCTGTAACTAACACAGAAGCAAATAAGCCAGAAAACTCAGAGCTGAGAATTTACATTTACATAACCAGACCAGGCAAAACATAGTTCTCACAACATCACTTGAGTGTTATTAATTGTTTAGCAAGATACTATTAAATAACTGTCCTTCCCTCCGTAATCATATGTAAACAGATGATCTGCCAGCAGCAGCCCCATCTCTTCACCCCCACCCCCTTTCCATTCCCAGTGAAGAAGGTAAGCAACATTGGGACAAGTTAGCATCATTACAGAGTCTGCTGTGGGAATTTGTCTCATTTTACCATTCCAAAAATAAGAATGAAGCATTTTTAAAATAAAAATTTAAACACTTAAAAAACAAAGCAAAACAAAAAACATAATGATCTCTATAAAATAAAAATGTCCTGTAGTTGTAGTTGTTTGTACAGAATACTGGACAGTTAAATGTAAACACTGAGTAGCCACCTGCAGCCTGTATTAAAATCAAAGTCACAATTTAAATAGTTCAGTTAGATTTCTACATTCAGGTTGAATTACAGCCATCAAAAGACGTCTATAAATCTTGATCTTTCTCAAGACAGTTAATTTATTTGAGCAGCTTGAGTTGCACCATAAATACCTGTTTGCAATCTAGCTGTGAGGTTACAATGAGCTGCTGATAATTAATGTAATTAGATGATATAATTTGTTGGTGCATTCTATAAATGTAAAAACTGTTACATTCTTGGCTTACATTTCTCAGGTTTGGCCAGAAAGAAGTATAGAAATGGAGGAACAACAAAAAAATTAGGGCTGTCAAAAAATTAATCCTATTGTCAAACAAGAGATTTTTTTTTTATTAATTAGTGGTGCTATATGTAGAAAACTCATTAACTTTTGTTTTATAACTTAAAGGCTAAAACCAAACCAGATATCTGTGAGTCGTCCAGGACTCAGACCTGAATCTCAGCTTCACATTAATACAGTTGTTAAGTCAGCCTGTGAGGACGTATCAGCAGCATTCTGGACTAAACTGCCACCATCTGAAGGACTTTAGGGAGACATGTAAGGACAGGGTTTCAGTAGTCTAGTCTACTAAAGATAAATGCAGAATTCCTGCTGAGACACCTTTAATCCTAAATGTGTTCTAGAAGTGATCAACGCTATTAATCAGGATAAATTTTTTGACAGCCCTACAAAAAATACATTGAAACTGTAAATAATACTCTTTTTATAACATTTTTAAGTCTTGCATCAATTTTTTGAGGGAGGAGGGCCCAACATGAATGTCTTTCATGGGGCCCAAAATTCCTGGCGGCGCCCCTGTCTAGGATTGTCCAACGGACCTGCCTGTCAGACCTTTGATTCTGCATTGGGAGGTGGAGGGAATGAAGGGGTGTGTCTTAGGAGTGAGGCGGGACTGTTTGTATTCAAATAATCTTGCTGTGCTTTCTGAAATGCAAGATCGGTAAAGGTTGCTTTAACAAACTTTTTATGAAGAAGTTTTAGGTTTTATAGTCTGACTCCTAGTTTTTCAGATGAGTTCACAGACACATAAAACTGATGACTTGCTGTGTTTATTGTGTTTGTCTTCACCTTTGGATAGTCTGCTGTTTGGGTGATAAAAATTGCTCATTTTCTGCATGTTATGCTTCTGATGCCGTAATCATTTCATTTTGTGTGCATAAAAATTTGCATACATCTCAGAGCTAGTTTCTCCAGCTTCTCCCAGGCCTGCTATGATCTTGGTTTCCAGTATCTCCATTGAGTTTTTAGTGTTCTTTAGTGCCTTAAAACAATTACTAAAGGTGTTTTGTCAGCGTGTACTTTCACTTTAAAAGTGTATCAACATGAATCCAGCAGGTTTCTGGTTGTAAAATTATCTATAAATGAAAGTAAAAAAATCAAAATTGACATCACTAAATCTGTTTACACAGAAAACACATCTGCCCAGTCAGTCTGGTTTTCTCTGCTTATTCATCATCCATCGTTGAACTGAAATTAGAAGAAGGCTCATTCATTGTATTTCTCTCCTTATGATTTCCTCCTGATACTGAACATTATTATCATTCAAAACATTTTTGGATTTCAAAGCCTCTGATAATTTAATATGACTCAGCTGATAAGCTGAGATGGGTGAACTCATCTCAGTCCTCACAATAGCATATGCACTGTTTGCTTGTTTTCTTTGCAGCTGTCAATCAGTTGGTAACTTGGCTAAAGTTCCCCTGATACTTGAGGGTGAGGTGGCCCATTACTATGTAAATCCATCTAAATTAGCATAAACTCTCATCAGTACTGTCCAGCTGGAAAACGGCACCAGACCTGATTGCAATACTCCACTGCTGCTGCATATTATCTCAGCTTTTTGATAAAGGAGAGATTTTTCATAATTTGTCTCACTGCGTGGGAAGAAACAGTCATCTGAGAGATTAGTTAGTTTCCAGAGTGTCATGTCACAGAAAATATTTGTTGTTCGGAAGTGGATTTTGTATTTTTACATCTTATTGTTAATTTCAATATCCAAAATCTCTTCAGTCAGAGGGACGGAAGTTATCAGTTAAGGGGAAACATGAAATTCAAAAGGCACTCAGTAAAAACAACTAGAAGGAGTTTCTGTGTGTCTGTATGTGGAGTGAAACTGTGGAACAGCTTGGAGGACAAACACAAGCAATCTCCTAATATACATATGTTTAAATCATTATATAAAAATATGGTCTTTAGTATGTATGAAAATGGAGGGTAATGATTACTTTTTATTAGCTATAGTTATTGTAGTGATTGTTGATGTTATTACTATTATTATTATTATTGTTGTTATTGGTATTTTTTTTTATCATTGTTATTGTTATCGTTGTCATTATTAATAATGATTATAATGATAGGACTGGTAGTGGTATTGTGAGGATGGTAATTAACAGTATTAATGGTAGTAATTCTGTAATTATTGGTATTTGTTATTGGTATTATTAATTATATTATGTGGTGACATATTATTGCTATTAGGACTATTGATAGAGATGATACTGTCTTTTTTCTTACAACTGGTGTTGCTCGATATAATTGTTATTGGTATATTTGATATCATTATATAGTAAATTTTATTCAGTGTTTTTTTTCTTGTTTTATGTAGCGAAGGGGTGGGATTAAATAAGCACCGGCTTCTTCCCACTCCTTTTGGACAAAGACATCTATTTTATTTATTTATTTTTTTCTCTTTGGAGCACTACTTTCTTTTGGTTTCTTGTTTGTTTTTAAATGTCTTATGTTCAATAAAGAATCAAAATCAAATCAAATCAATCAAATCAACATCCCTAAGATTTTTCCATTTGTTTTGCAATGATCTGGCAGCCCCCAGAAATGACTGGAAACCATTAAAACCACACAGGCCGGAAGCTCCTCTCCTGAGGAGGAGACGGAGCCACGACATCCATCAGCCTGAGTGTCCACGATTTTTCTGTTCGTAATTTATTCTTTTATGTTTCCATTTCATTCATTAGTCAGATTTAATATTCACTCTTATCATGAATAAAACATATAAATTAATTTAAAGTTCCGTCAAATAGAATATTAAAAAAGAATAATTACTTTTCCAACTTATTAGTTTTTTTTTATAAAAGCTATAACTCTTCAACCTTTTGAGAGAAGCAAGTAGGGATGTTCAATATTTGCTTTTTTTTGACAATATCCGATATTGTCCAACTCTTAAATTCCGATATCTGATGTCAACCGATATATGCAGAGAACTATGAGGTTGTAACTCTTATATTTTAAGAAATACAACTTTATTCTGCTCCAAGAGGAGAGATCCCAAAATCTCCTTACAGGAGCCCTATCATGAAAAATGGACTTTTAAGAGCTTTTCAGCATGTCAGTGTGTTATTTCCTCATCAAGAAATGATTTAAATCGTTATTTTTCTTCATTCATGCATATTTGAGTAATCTACATGAATATTTAAACCAAGCGCTACCTCCCTGCAAACGGCTGACTACCCACCCCGTTACGTATGAACGTGGCACCAATCACGAAGTGACAAACATGCATGCGCAACATCGTAGCAAGACGCCCTCTGTTGAACAGAAACTCGGAGAATCCTATCCACACTCTCTGAGGAAGAAACTAACACCTGCAGGAAGATTTCCTCAGAGACAAGCAGCCATCAGCTAACAGACGTTTGCTCCAGAGTTCAGAAGAATTTTCTTCTTTTTTTTAAGGAGGTATGGACAGCAAGTTGGGGAAAATGCAGTTACGTTCAGCGTGGTTATGTTCAGCGTGGGAGTTTATTTGTTGTACTGGATGAATCGACTTGCCAGAAGTGGTTGGATTATAACTTCAGGAGCAGGGGAAAAAAAACTCAACTTTGTGTGTGAACTTCACTCCTGACAACTTCATGAATCTCGGGCAGTAAAGTGTTTTTTTCTCTGGGATTACTTCTGAAACCTGATGCAGTTCCTACTATAAAAACGCGCATGGACAGACAACAGCACCGGTGAGTGAAACACATCTCTCAGCTCAATGCTAACGGTTAGGCTATGATTTGTTCGCTAATTTACTTACTTGTCAGGGGTCTCTGTGGTACTTCTGTGGTACTGCGTATACTTCAAACTCCATATCAGACTCTGGGTCGAGCGCATACAGCTCCATAACAGGCTGGTCTGTTTTATCCCGTCGATCGGAGTAATTATCCATCAATGTTTACTACTAACATCCACATGAGAGCTGCCGGTGCCGGTGCTACAGACAATTCTGTGACCCTTCAGAATAAGTGTCTCTTCCGGGGCGACGTCATGAAATGGGCGTAAAACATGCTGCAATTGGTCGAGAGCTCCGCGGTTCAGTACAGTCAGCCATCTTACTTCCGTGCTGGAAATTAGATGCATCGAAAAACTAATATTTAACACCAAATTAGTTTCTATAGTAACGATGGGAACATATCTAGCTTATAAATGCCTATATTTGACTTTTGGAACATTTGAAAAAGCATGATACAGCTCTTTTAACTCAGCCAGAGGAGTTCATTTTGGACATCTGGCTGCCAGATATCAGATACTAGCAGGTATAAGCCAACATGTGGCTAATTCTAATGTTTCTGACAACTTGATAACTTAACCAACAACTTAAAACCAGACATATTATCAGCAGCTTCAAAGCAAGTCAGTCTGTAGCAGCAGCAGCTGCACCGTAGTCACATGACTCTGAAAGGAATGCTGGGAAATGAAGTTCTTCCACATTAACAGGGACTTTTCTACATGCCGGACCGCTGCCAATAAGAAAACCTTTATTTGTCCCACACTGGGGAAATTTGCAATTCTGCAATAGCACACAAACAGCGGACCAGTCTGGCCAAAGGTACGGACAGAAAAACTTACAAACATAGACATAGATTAGGATAAATAAAATAAGTTAAGTAGACTGCACGGTAGTTTTGAAAACACAGCAATGGTAGCAGTAGCATCTGGTATGATCCAGCAGCATCACTGTGTGTTTCTCTGGCTTGTTCTAAGCCTGCAGGTGGCGAGCTAGAGTCTTTTTTGCCCGCCAGGGGGCGTTCCCTACAGACCGTGACGTCACAGAACTATCAATAACATCAGTGACCACTGATATTCAACATCTACAGTGGTGTACGAAAGTTTAAGTGATAGTTATGGATTCTTTTGCCGTCAGCAAACGACCCAGATCTACTGAGAGACCACTGAAACGTGGCACTACGGAGAAAAAGACTTTATCAGCATAGTCAACAACGTTACAGCGTCAGTTTGTGCACGCTCCTGTGTCGGCTTGGCTGGTGGCTGCAGTTACCCGCAGCGCCGGATGTGTCACTCGCGAGTCTCATTTCTTAATCCTGCCCCTAGATTCTTTAAGGAGCCCATTCATGCTTGTTTGCTTGTTTTATTTTTTGTTTGTTTTTAATATTTCTGTTGAACCACAATTCAAAATCAGTGTCATGATTTTCATGAAATTTTTATTTATTATTACTTTTGTCAATTTCAAATTATTTTCACCGACATCTGATTTTTTTTTTTTTTTTTTCATTTTTAATGGGAGTGTGTGCAAACTTTCATACATCACTGTAGTTTAAAAACTCAACAACAAAGCCGGACTCAGACCTAAATCTCAGCAGTCACATGCTGTTATGATTTTAATGTTTTATGTTTTCTTGTCCATGAAATGTGCAACAGATATACTTGCCTGAGATTATGTTCTTCATGCAAGACTTTAATACAGAAATGACCTGATGGTGTTTTAGAAGAAAGCGTTTACTTGGCACACTGATTGCGTTTCCTGCAGTGAAACGTGTCTTGTCTCCACATGTCTGATGTCTCAGGGAAGCAGTTGGCAGGTTGGCAACACGTACGGCACATAACCATGTGCTGAAGCCGGAGGGATTCACAACTTCAGCTGTGCAGTGACCTACTTACCTGCATGACCTGCTTTGTTTTACGTTAAAAATGGATGAAACAGAAGGCCCAAGAAACCTAGAGGAAAGGAGGAGGAGGAGCGCGGTGATGGAGGGGAAAAATGTCATTTGCAAACAGAAGGACACGGCCCACTAACACCAACTGGATCAATACTGTTTTCAAGAGCAGCTGGTGGAGTTTGTGTGCAGGGGTTAGCTGGAACTCATCATCTCTGACTCTGTTTTCATATGAACTAAAAAAAAAGGATAATTCCATAAAGTTTAAATTCCTTATAAACCATATTTTACCCATAACAGAGCAGGAAATAACTCCTTACTGTGTGAAGATTGTGTGTGCAGAGACATATTGATGATCTCAGTGGGGTGCCCAGTCTCTGTTTCTCTGTGTGCCTCTTATATATTCCCTGCTTAGTTTAAACACTGCACTGGTGGTGCATGCACAGCGTCCTTTCACATCTTTGGATCAAGTGATGTTTTATTTTTTCTTCTGAATAATGAATCCTCAAATAGAAAGAAAAAAAAATCCAACAGAGACCGGCATATTATCTGAATCCAAACTGGCCTGTGGAGTTTGATATTCATGAGCTGCATGAAGGGTTCGCCTCTGGTTTCACCTCAAGTTATTCGTTTCAGTCTAAGATCCTGATGCCACAGTGTCCTAAGATCCTGCACTGTCCCTTTAAAAACTAAGAAAGCCAAGATGAAGTTAAAGAAGCTCATTAAAATCTGCCAAGCCACTGAAACACCCCTACTTTTTTGCAGTAATTCAATTAAACTACTACAATTTATGACTATTAATTAACTTTTTTTTTTTTTTTTTTGGTTCAAAGCCAGTGAGAGGGGGAACAAGTCTCCTAATAATAAAATATGCTCAGCAGATAATCCCCACGTCTACATCCAAACTTCATTGAGAAACAATGTTTTACTCATTAATGCACCAGTTTGTGTACATGAATTGTAATTAGTCCATCTAAACTCACTTACTGTGAGTGAAAGTGTTCAAGAACATCTACACCGCCTGGTCAAAAAAAAAAAAAAGAAGTTGTAACCTGGATTTAGCTAAGCAAATAGGTATGAGCCTCCTTAGGATAATTATTGCATTACTACATGTTTTTTAACCCCAACTGGTGCAATGAGTTGCTTCTCATTTCCTAAACAACCATGTGGAAAGACACATCTGTGGATGTTTGTCTGAGAAGGGTCAAATCATTGGCAGCATCGAGCAGAGAAAACATCTAAGGAGATGCAGAAACTACTAAAACTGGATTCAGAACTGTCAAACGCATTATTAAAAACTGGAAGGATAGTGGACCATCGTCTTCCAGGAAGAAATGTGGCTGGAAAAAAATCCTGAATGATCGATCACTTAA
This sequence comes from Atherinomorus stipes, assembly GCA_023101725.1. Taxonomy (NCBI): domain Eukaryota; kingdom Metazoa; phylum Chordata; class Actinopteri; order Atheriniformes; family Atherinidae; genus Atherinomorus; species Atherinomorus stipes. The sequence continues at coordinate 39,775 of JALJCO010010686.1, read as the reverse complement.
AGTTTGGTGAGATCAAATCGAAGGAAAACAACAGTAGAACTCAGGGTTATGTTTAATACTGAAAGTAAGAACATTCCCACGCGCACAATGCGAAGGGAACTGAAGGGATTGGGACTGAAAAGTGGAGCCTTAAAACCACTAATCAGTGAGGCTAACTGGAAAGAAAAGGCTTCAATTTGCTAGGGAGCATAAAGATTGGACTGTGGAGCAATGGAAGAAGGTCATGTGGTCTGATGAGTCCAGATTTGCCCTGTTCCACAGTGATGCACGCACTGGGCCCATTAAGAATTGTTGGGATGTGCTGGAGAAGGCAGTGGTCAGACTCTACAATCATCAATGCAAGATCTTGGTGAAAAGTTAATGCAACACTGGATGGAAATAAATTAGGGATGCACAATATAATCAGCCCTCTGTCAGTATGGTCCAATATCGGCCTTAAAACTGAGTATCGGACATCGGCCACCCCACCGATATTTAACCAATCAGCCCACTGTTTCTAAAGTAAAAAAAAGAAATACCAAAACAACTTCTTCTTCTTCAAAAACTCCTTTTTTACAGACTTTAAAACGTCTGAAGATTAAGGGTGGGAAAAAATATTGATATACTGAAATATCGTAATATATGCTGATATCATATTGACATTTAAAAATGTGGTATCGATCTATTTTACTGACGAAATCTTGTGATATTTAATTGTTCTGTTACGAAATTTTGCGAGAATTAACAAAAATTTTGTGATATTTTCATATGCTGATATCATATTGACATTTAAAAACTCTGTATCGATCTATTTTACTCACAAAATCTTAATATTTCATCGTTCTGTGAAGAAATCTCGCGAGAATTTGTGAGATGTGAGATTTTTAAACAGAACGATGAAATCTTGTGAGATTTTGTAAGTAAAATAGATTGATACCCCGTTTTTAAATATCAATTTGATATTGAAAATATTGCGATATTTCAGTGTATCGATATTTTTTCCGACCCCTATTTTTCAAAGTGTTGGAAACGGATAATAAAACTGCTATTTGCAATGACTTATTCTTTTCAGCTTTAATATCAATACCAATATCGGTTATCGGCCACATGAGTTTTAAAATATCGGCATATCGGATATCGGCCAAAATTCTAATATCGTGCATCCCTTAAATAAATCTTGTGACATTGCAGAAGCTTATGGAAACAACGCCACTGCAAATACGTGCCGCAATCAAAGCTAAAGGTGGTCCAACAAAATATTAGAAGAAGTGACTTTTCTTTTGTCCAGGAAGTGTATTTTATGCTGACAAATCCCAGTTAACTGACTGTAATTGCAGTTTAGAATTGTGATTTCTTTTTATGTGAAGGTGTTATTATAAATTTACAACATTTCATTATAGTGTCCGTGAGTTATTTCACCTTTCCATACCTGGTTCCACCAGAAACTTTGCCACCATGGCAACAGCAGACACCTGGCTGAGTTTGGGGTGCGTCAGAAAGTCTTCCTGCTGTGATAAAGTCTCCCAAGCGTCTTCATTTTATTTAATTTGATGCATCTTTGCATGTTTATGTTTGCTGTGACAGATGTGAGGAACCCCGACCAGTAAAACACTAGTCAAACATTTGGCCTCCTTATCTACACGATGTCATTTACATGACGGACCATCCTCCTCTGCAGTCATTCTGAAGGTTGAACATATGCAGCTGTTCCGCCTGACAGGTGCAGATGCTCCAACCGTGTGGGCAATGCTGCGTGGCTGATGATAAGCTGCTTTCATTTGTACATTTTGAATTAATCGTATGCTTCACATAAATAAAACTTCGATGGCAGTCTGGCAAAACTACATGATCATAAATAAAAGTGAGTTCTAATTCAAGGATTGAAGGTCATTAGTACTACCAGCAGACAAACCTGCAATACGAGCCTTACTGTAATACCTCCTGAAGCCATACAGGCAGAACATACTCATCAATTTATGGTACTTCTTTAGAAATAGTATCTAATATTACTAGATTACATTGATGATGTTAAGGATCACATATAAAGTTTCTTTCAGGGTTTCAAACCCTGTCCTTTAGGGAAAATAGATTTTTCATTCATTTCTCACGCAGAGTCAAGTTCAAATGAAACATTGCACGCAGCCATGAAAGACCCGCTTCAGCTGCTGCAGTTCGGTCTCCTGTTGTTCTTTATCTACAGTCGGTTTATTTATTCACGTTGTAAAGCAGAGGCAGAAGAGGCAGGAGCACATCAAGCTGCAGGTTTATGTGGTTGAACACATTAACCCGGTTAAAGTGAATCAGATCGGTCAGCGTATCAGAGAGCTGCGTCGCCCTCTCCTGGTCATCAGGTCTCCTGTATTTATTCTTTGCAGTCATTTCTGTAGCTGGACTTTTATGTAGGATGTAAACGATGCTGATAAAAGTAGCCCAACCTTCTGCTGAAAATGTTTTCTGTTTTGTTACATGCACACAGCATTCCATGTTTTCATACCGCATCCATGCTAAGGTAAACACGTGTGTGGATTAGCTTTAATAGTGTGACATACAGGAATGATTGACAGACGTTACTCATCACTTGCAGGGTATGACAGTTTTATTTGGTTATTAAACAGATCAAGTTACATTCTAGATGCTTGGAAACCAACAGTCCTCAAAATTATTCATACCCTCCAATTAAAGAAAAGGCTAAATTCACAATAGTAATTCAAATAACAAGACACTAAAGATCTTTACTTATAATATTATAATAAATAAAAATCTACATAATTATAATCTAATTAAATGAAATGTTTCTTTTGAATTGTGGTTGAAAATAAATATTTAAAAAAAGAAGAAAAAAAACTGTCCCAGACACATAAGAGCAATTCTCCCATGAACAGTGGACCAACATCCCAGGATGTGAAACAGTTTACCGTTCCACCGTTCTGCTGCAATCGTTCAGTCTTTACCGTTCTGCCATGTTCAGCACTTTGTGTTAGCTGTGGCTGTTTTAAAGTGCTACATAAATAAAGTTGTATTGTATTGTATTGTATAACAGACCTGTCAACAGGTGCAGACGTCTTTTTGAACGTCACAGAAAACACCTGATTGCAGTAAATGCCTCAAGGTGTTGCTCAATAAAATTTTTGCTTTGGAACCCCAAAGTTTTATTTTTTGTGTGTTTGTTTTTAATATCTCTTTCAAACCACAATTCAAAATCAGTGTCATGATTTTAATAGAATTTTAATTTATTATTACATTTGTCAATTTAATCTTTTTTTACTGGCAGCTGATTTTTTCCTTCTTCAATTTGAGGGTATGAATGATTTTGTATCCGTTTGAGTGTATTATGAATGATTATGTAATATACACATTTAAAAATGTGTGTTTTTTCAAAAGAAACTTTTTATTCTCAGTATAACTCTGTCCCTGGCTGTGTCAATCTTTGTGTCCTTCAGTTTGCAGTGTTGTATAGTAACAAAGTAAAAATACTTCGTTACTTTACTTAAGTAGTATTTTTTAATATTTGTACTTCACTTTACTACTTCTATTTCTGAATACATTTACTTTTACTTCACTACATTTTCCCCAAAAAAATCACTACTTTTACTTCATTACATTTGCCTGAGCATCTTAGTTACTCATTACAAAATAAGAAGGAACGTTAAAGCCAATGACAATCTTTGTTTTGTTGTAGTGGGACTAGCAGCCACTAGTAGCAGCCTTACAAGCTGTCTATGAAGCTAAACACAACTTTATCTGCCTCAGCAGCAGGTGAAAGGCTGTTCAGCATCGCTGGTCTGGTCTTCAGCCCAAGAAGAGCGAGATTGAGTTCTCACCATTTAAAGAAACAACTTCTTTTGAGTTTGAACAAAAAGTTTCTCAGGGTTGAGTAACAACTGGATGGACAGTTCAAGTGCTGTTGCACTGCAGTCATTTAAAGTTCAACCAATCAAGTTTTTTGTTTGCATCACCTCCGAGCACCAAGAGTTTATTTGGGATGATTTTTATATTAAATGCACACTGGTATGAATGTTTGTAGACATGCATGCAGGTCTGTAAGGATGTCTGTGTGTATTTTTCTATACTGTTGGGTTTATGTCAGGAGGTACTAAAGTTTCTTTATACTTTGCAAATTAAACAAAACTTAAAACTTAATAAAAGCAACCCTTACTGATTTTGCATTTTTACACTATTTTTTCCAATTTTGTTGCTGGGAGCCTGGGATAGGCTCCAGCAACCCCCGCGACCCTGAACTGGATAAGCGGTACAGAAAATGACAGGGTAAAATGCTATGAATGAGGTAATGGAACTCTGAAATACAAGACAGACCCACCATAAATCAAAATAAAATATTATTCCAAACTCTAAATATTCAATGAAAACAACCAATCCTTGAAGTGCAGTGCACCCTAGAATTGGCCAAGAGACCTTCCTGCCAGACCTTTGCTTCTGCATTGGGAGGCAGAAGGAATGGGGGGTGGGTCTTACGAGTGAGGCGGGACTGTTTATATTCAAATAATCTTGCTGTGCTTTCTGAAATACAAGATCAGTAAGGGTTGCTTTAAACAGGAATAAAGAACATGTTAAACTAAAATTTTTAATTGCGTTTTACTAACAGTACTTTTTACTTTTGATACTTAAGTACAGTAAATACTAGCTACTTTTTTTTACTTTTACTCAAGTAATATTATAGCAGGCGACGTTCACTTTTACTTGAGTCATTTTCCAGTGAGGTGCTTTTAATTTTACTCAAGTATGGCTTTTGGGTACTTTATACATCACTGTCAGTTTGACACAAAAAGAAGTTATAACAATAAGAATCTTTTCAATGTTTCTTATTGAATGTTTTCAAAACGGTACACGTACAAATCCTGACAAAGTGTGATCAAAGGTGATGAGGTTAATAAGAGCAAAAGCAGATCATTGCAATGCGATATCACTGAATTACAAAACAGGTGAACGAAAAGAACAAAACAATTACAGAGTACATACAAAAAGTAATAATACACAAGGGGATTCATTCATTGATATATTATATGCTTTGCACAGATTTGTATCAGTAAGCTTTTGGTTGTAAGATTTCATTATTAAAAGTACATTAGGATAAGCATTTATTGAAGTTTTTTTTAAAGACAAAGGAGGGAAGTATCTTCAGAAATTTCATTTTGTTTTGTCTTAAATTTTCTTTTTTTTTTTTTTTTTTTAGAAATTTGCATTGCTAAATTTAAGTAGTGGGTCATACTCATTTAAAGAGAAATCGTTACCAAAATGCTTTTTTTGATCGAATTGAAAGTCAGACCAGAAATTAGAAACATGTAAACACAGAAAAAAACTAAATGTTCTATTGTTTCAGATTAATTTTGGCAAAAATTGAATTTTCCATTTAGGCCAAGGACGTAGGACGTATTTATAAATCAGACAGTTGACAAGATAATATCTAGAGCTGCTTTTGAAGAGAAGTTCTTTCATTTTGTTGTCCAGTTTGAATTTATAAGGAAGAGCAAATATAGCGTTCCACATTTTACCATCTAGCGGCTGTTTTAACGTCTATATCTGGCAGATGAAGCCGTTTTGGTAAGCAGGTTTCTAATGAAAGAATTACTGAATTTCTAATCAAATATGAAAACACCATTCACTCTGATACAGGAATTAGTTAAGTTGAAGAAGTAGTTATATTCGGTTCGCATTGTGATAAGTGACATTATACCAGATGGCAGTGCATTAATAACAGTGTTATATTCTTGCTTAGGTGTGGAAACACTGAATTTGCTCTTGAATTCATCATATGAACACAGTTGACCATCATTATTAAAGGGATAGTACACCCACAGAATGATGTGCGTTCATTTTCTACTCACCCTCATGCTGAGCAAGACTGTGGAGCACTTTTTAAATACTGTATCTCAAATGCAGGCGGAGATCAGACAGGTTTTTATTATCCACCGACATTCATATAATGGAGTTCACCGGCGATGGAACTAAAAAGGTCCATAAAAGTCCACAAAAACTTGTCAATATTCCTCTATACTGCTTGTCCATTGTAATCCAAGTGTCCTGAGTGGGTAGCGTCCATAGATTACTCAAAACGACGTCATTTAGTATATTTTTATAGCTTAAACCATACTACATCTAGCTTCCCTTGCGAGTTCACGACACTACGGAAAACGCAGCAGACGAGATCATGCATTTTCTTTTTCTTTCTTTCTTAACTCACTGGCTGCCATTCACGTGTAAACACGTTAATTCAAATCCGAACGTTAACTGGCAATCATGTGTTTACACGTTAATTACAGGTTTTAATGGGGGGGGGGGGCTTTTTTAATCTCATGGCGGAGTTTGTCAGCGAGAACCAAGAGTTGATTGTCTTTATTTCTGTCATTTTCACCTAAGCAGTAGTGGCTGAATAGAAGGGGGGGGGATAGAGGGAGACATTTCTGTCAAATGTTATGTTGTGAAACAAACACGTTGTGGCTTATTTAGCTAGTAAATAATTTTTTGCCTCCAAAACTCTTTTCTCAGTGTTGTATTTGTTGATTCATAGAAGTAAACAGCTGATCAGATGATGAAGGTGTTACTAAAGTAAAAAAAATATTGGCATCAAAGACACTTTTCCACTTGAAGCGCACTGCAGCATTTAAAGCACGTTTTCTCATCTTTTTGGTCAGAAGCAGTAGAACCCATGTTCTACTGCAGATTACTAAAGAATGGAAAAAGCTAGAAGCAAATGGTTTTTTTTCTGATAAAAGAAGAGAGTCTAAGCTTTCCTTTGGTACATTCAGTGTTTGCATTGGCATAGTACACAATATTCTGTGGATCTCCAAAAATCTGTGAAAATGCTTAAAAACCCTGGCAATATGGAGCGCTCTGCTTGGAAAAGGTCTGGCAGTCAATGAGTTAATAGCTAACCCCTCTTGTGTTTGTCTGCAGCTCATTCACTCTTGGCACAATGTAAACAGCAAGTTTCTTCTTCTACGCTTGCATTCTCAGTAGAGTAGGTGCTGAACGCCACGGCTTCCATAGTGTCATCAACGCACACAAACGCACAAAGTACAATGTAGTACTGTTTAGGCTATAAAAATATACTACATGATGTTGTTTCCAGTAAATTATGGACGCTACCCACTCAGGACACTTGGATTACATTGGAAGAGGAGTATGAGGAATATTGACAAGTTTATGTTGACTTTTATGGACCTTTTTGGTTCAGTCGCTGGTGAACTCCATTATATGAAAGTTGGGGGAAAACAAAAACCTGTCCAATCTCCGGCTGCATTTGAGATATTAAAAAAGTGCTGCAGAATCTTGCTCAGCATGAGGGTGAGTAGAAACTGAACGCACATCATTCTGTGGGTGTACTATTCCTTTAAAGAGTTGTCTTACAAGCAGGATGTTGTGGTTGACCCAGTTTTTGTAAAACATAGATTTATTTTTGTGTCCGATGCAGGCATTGTTCCATAAAAACAATCTGTGGTGAACAGTTGTGTCTGTAGAAAGACCAGCAAAAGAACTTGTCTAAGCTTAATAGCTTGGCAGGAGGTTTTCCTACAGCGTACAGGCAGATTGACAGGAACTTAAGACCACCTAACTTCTGAAATAAGTAATTTGGGAAAATGTTCCACATACAATCTGTTTTTTAAGAATTTTTTAAAACCAGTTTACTTTGGTCGTGACATTAAAGGTTGAATATGGAATACGGACAGAACAGCGACATCACGTGTGTCTAGGTTGTAGTTGCAATGGCAGAAAAACAACTCCAGCCGCTGGGATGCCAGGCTCGCTGCAGATACGCAAGTGACCAACAGCCTGCAGCATGTTCAACAAGTAACACAGAGGAGTTTAGAACTGACAGCTAACGTTAGCCACGTTAGCAAACAAGCTAGCTTACCGATCCAGGAGGAAAGTCGCCATTTCTGTGTTTTACTCCGTGGAAAACGTTTATGTGGGTCCATTTAGTGAAGTCTTCACCTAAATTTACTCCAGTTTTTGCTCTTCTCAGGTCACTCCTCCTCAGAAACAGATAACAATATCTCCAGGGCTCTGAAACAGCTGCTTCACTGGACGTCTCTACGGTTTTCCCCTGTACAAGCCTGACTATGACCGAAATATTGTGTCCACACAGAGATCGTATTTGGCAACCTGCAATGGCGGCGTGTATTGGCTTATAGACGTAAATAAAATGCCATTATCGAACCCGTAAAAATTTATTTTATAATTATTTTTAGGCTAAATATAATTTTTCTGGAAAATGTTGTACTTTCATTCTGTACACCCCCAAACGACCTGTGGAGGTATTATTTTTGAAAAAATATAGCTTTTAATAAAAATGTTCCATATTCAACCTTTAAGAGAATAAAAGTCTAATACGCTGAGTCCTCCTTCTGAGAGAGGTCAGCACATATATATTATATAATAGTATCCTTTTTATTTTATGAAGCTTGTTTTTCCAGATGAAATAAAAAGATGGCTTAAATCATTAAGTGCAATGAGATAGCTCACTTTTTTTTTATACATGCGAACCTTTGATAATAAACCTTTCATATCAATCAAGTGATCGATTCATTTCTTTATTTCGAACATTTTTTTCGCAAACAAAAAAACAGATGAGAAATAAGTTTTGATTTGATTTGATTTTGATTAATTTATTTCGTGCATGGATATGCATTCCCTTAACATTTAATATTTGTAAAATAGACAAAACAAAATTTACATGCCCATGCTCAAAAAGGAGCAGGAGGAAGGAAATCTTATATTTCCTTTTATTGGTAAAAGGTATATATATATATATATATATATAGACTCTTCTCACGTGTTGTTGCTGATTATGTGTCAGTCATGTCGGCAACGTACGTGGGCGGCAAAAAGATCAACACAGCAGGTTTACTGCTGCAGGCTCGGCCGCTAAAGCAGCATTTTAAATCGATAAAAAAATACTGGTACCTTCCTGCTTTGTCTTTGGATGCACCAATAGGGGATTATCACGCTTACCGGAAGTTCCCGGATTTTGGCACTTCCTCTTCCGGGCCATGTTAACGACAGCCGTTCCTGCTCTGTTATACTGTTTAAATCAGATAAACTCCAAACATACTCAAGTTTTCATTCTAGACTGAAATGATACTAAGGAAGAAGTGGATCAAAGCGATCGATTCGCCGCGGTGAAGGGCCGAACTTTATAATAAAACATACACGTTTGTTTGTCGCCGGTGGGGCACAACACTGGCACTTCACAGCATGCTAGCATTAGCCAGCTAGCGTTTACTGACGTGCTTAACATTGTGCGTCTTAAAACACACAAACATCTGAAAATCGGGTCTGTACCTCCCCGTTTCCAGTGGAACAACTGGGGACTGCCAAGAAAGGAGACGATTTCAGATGCTTGTGTTTTCAGCAGCACAAAGTTAGGCACGTTATCGAGCTGGCTAATGCTAACCTGCTAACACGACTGCGCAGTCTGTCGGCCACAAACAAACGTGTGTCGTTTTATTATAAAGTTCGGTCCTTCACCGCGGCGAATCGGTCGTTTTGATCCACTTCTTCCTTAGCATCACTTCAGTCTGGAATGAAAACTTGGCATTGGCGTTTATCCGATTAACAAAGTAGTAGCTGGCGGACTACTGTTAGCAGTTTAGCAGGTTAGCCAGCTTGATGACGTGCCTAACTTTGTGCGGCTGAAAACGCACAAGCATCTGAAGGCGTCTCCTTTCTTGGCAGTCCCCAGTTGTTCCAGTGGAAACGGGGACATCCAGATGTATGTGTGTTTTAAGACGCAAAAAGTTAAGCACGTCGGTAAACGCTAGCTGGCTAATGCTAGCATGCCGGTGTTGTGCCCCACCGGCTATAAACAAACATGCTACGTTGTTTTATTATAAAGTTCGGCCCTTCACTCTGGTGAATCGCTTTGATCCACTTCTTCCTTAGTATCACTTCAGTCTGGAATCCGTCGAAATTTCAGTAGGGTTGGCGTTTATTCACGTTATCTACGAAGTAAAGCAGGGACATTGAACTGGGCCGGAAGTGGGCCCTCTAAGTGTTTCAAACCGGAAGTTCGGAACACGGAAGCGTGATAATCCCCTATTGACGTTCCAGGATGGGATTTCATTGTCCAGGCCTGAACAACAAGTTAAATGGGATACTGCTGTAAAATGTGATAAGTTTAACTGGAAACCATGGGAGATCTGGGCTGCAGCAGCCCGGTAGCAGCACTGTTGTCGGTGGTAAGTTTCCTGCCAGTTCTGTTTTTGGTGAGCTGGTCGAAGTTTGATTATATTTATCTACATAAAATTAATGACGATGCAGCTAAAATGCAGCAAACTGCAATTTTAACGTTTTTGCGACCAGACACTTCACGTTTTCGGTTGTTCAGAGACAAACAGACGTCTGATGGAGGATTATTCTGTCTTCCTTCAGGTAAACATGAGACACCCCGTTGTCCCCCGCTATGTCCCGTCCAGCTTCGTGTTTGTCTGCTATCCAGATAAAAGAAGGCAAAAGGAAGATATGGAAACGTTTGCAAGAAGACAACAAGCTAACGGGAGTTTTCAGTTCTAAGTGTTAATAAAACCTACGGACTTTTGTTTTCCTTTGTGGTGTCAATAAACTAAACCGTCATAAAACAGCAGTTTTATCTCATTATTGTAACGTTAAATCATAAATATAATGCAGAGGCGTCCATAATTACATGGTGTTAACGTTATCTGGATCTGCTGTTTTTGTCTCATGAAGAGGAAATACTTTATTTGGGAAACTTTCCACAGCTGAAGGTCTGATACCATCCTGCACCACATATTTAAAAGCTTCTAACAACTTGTAATCTTTTATTTCTGCTCCTATGAAGTGTGACTGTCGATGGACGAGGTTGTAAATGTCATGCTAAGCTAATCAGGCAGCATCTCCATCTGGTGGCAGTTTTGGAGGTTTGTAAACCAGGATATGGAAAAATCGTAACGGTCTTGAGCACCAACAAGTGCAAATTTATGGAAATGTGGCTTTCTGAGCTGCCAACATAAAAGCTGAACTGGCTTTAAAAGTGTAAAGTCATGTAGAACCGTCATTAATGAAGTGGCTCACAGTAAGTTTACGGTGCTACAGTGGTCCAGGCTAGCTTTTTGCCACCCAGCATTGCTGCATGACCGAGTAGTCACGCGACTGAGCGGGGTCTATAACATATTTATCAAGCTTTAGATAAAAATTCTGCCTTGATCAGCATTGATGGAGCATTTTTCATTCACACTTGGATCCTCGCCCTTGATTCTGCATCCCTGGTTCATATTTATTTCATTCACAGAGCTGGCTGTTAAATGCTTAATAACCCAGATGAAAAACCATTTTCTCAAACACATTGTTTGAACAGTAAAGTTGCTTTCTAAGTGTTTTTAAGGTTTTGACCTCACCAGGCTTCATTCCCCTCCCCACCATGGAAAAAAAGGTGACATTGTGGCACTCGGAGCATCCTAATGTAAAAAAGAAACTTTAAAGACCCACAACATAACTTTTAGACCTTGAAAATACACATTTCTGACTTTTTTTGATGGCACACCAACATTCATTATGCACTTTTTCGGACCATCACTGCCCAGTGGCTTCCTGAGGCTCAGACACATATGTAACTTTTGCATCCAGGGCCGTGACGTTGCAGCTGAGTATTGGTTGCACACAGTGGTGTAGTCTAGTTGATTCTAGTCGGTACTGTGACTGTGTCTTTTTTTTTTTTTTTGCCTGTTTCAAACTCCCTCACCTGACTCTCGCTTCAAGCTGGCCTATATATAACTATAGTAGTCCTTCTAAACAGGAGTATAATCATAGTTATTATATCATGATTTTCAAAATCATCATAGTAATAATTACATGTAAAATTATATATGTTTGGCCTAATATTTATATAATTATTAATTTATGATTAGCATCTTTGATTGTTGTCAATCTCTATTTTATTAACTTTTATTCATCATTTTTAATTGGTTTAATTGTACTTTATTAACACATACAGCTTGATAAGGTACAAAAATGGACCAGGACCAAAGGGTACAGAAATGTCTTTCAAAAAGGAACCCCCCCAGCGACAAGCTTTGTATCCTTTAAAGTACAAATTGGTAGGTGTTGGGAGAATTTGGAGTTGATGACATTGTGAGCCCAAGAAGAGACCTTATCACACCTTCCCAGAGAAAGGAATGTAACCTCACCAGGAGGTCTTGGTGGGGGTATGAGTAAACAAAGCCCAAGGACTGATGAGTTCTTCCCCAAAAGGGACTTCTACCGGGGGATGGACAAAGAAACAAGGAGGGATTTGAACAATGAGGAGAGGGTGTATAAAAAGCAATGCTTGACAAATGTATTCAGTTCAACATTGGCCTACAACTGGTGTTGGACTCCTCGGGCCTGAGTAAAGAATCAAGCTTGTCTTCTCACAGATCTGAGTGTTGTCGTTCATTCACTGGGTAACTTTTCCAACAGTAGGCCTACCTCTTTTTTTAAAATTTAGCTGTTGATAGGGGGCGGGTCACTGAGAAGACTGCAAAAAGTTCTGTCGTGGCTTCAAGGTTTTGACCTCACCAGGCATCCTTGCCCTCCCCATCTCAGAAAAAAGGTGACATTGTGCCACTCGGAGCGTCCCGGTGCAAAAAAGAAACTTTATAAAGTATCAGACTTTCATCTAATATGACTTTTTTATCAGTTTATTTTGGCTATTTATTGTGGACAAGGTGTGAAACACTTTAAGACAAAATTACACACAGTTATTAGGGGTGCAACAGTACATGTATTCATATCGATCCGTTCAGTACAGGTGTGTACCAAACCGTGACCACCCTCGAATATCGAACAATACAGAGTTTATTTCATCAACTTGTGTCCTTACAATTAGGGCTGGGTATCGATTCAGATTTTGATTCGATTCTGATCCTTATGGTTTTGAATCAATTATTTTTGATCCAGTCTGATCTGTTTGATCCAATCCGATCTCGATTCGATCTCAGTTTGATTTGCTGGCATTTAAAATTTTTTTAGTTTTTACCCGAATTCCATAACTAGTTATAAGAGTTATTATACTAAGTATTGTACTAATATTCAAAAACAAATTAATAAAGTAATGTAGTTAATGGTGGCTGTAAGACCAAACCCTCTCCTTTCATGTTGACACAGATACAGTCGTCCACAAAATTATTCATACCCTCCAATTTAAAAAAAAAAAGGCTAAATTCACAATAGTAATCCAAATAACAGGGGACAAATAATAAATAAAAATTCACAAAAGTATGATTTAGTGAAGCAAAATACACAGTAAGTCAGCATTTAAAACTTAAAACATCTAGCGACTAACCCGCTTGCTCGATGTTAACTATTAATGGAAAATGCCATTGACATGCTAACGGGATTAGCATCGACGTCGTAACTTCAAAAATAACACACAAAATAGCAAGTATCAGTTTCACTTGATCATGAACATCAAATGCATTTATTACTTAGAGGCATATGTTTCATATGCTCTGTTTAAACTGAATTTTTAGAAACTACTTAGCAGCTTCACACTTGCTTAGTCTTCTTCTGGCACTGCACTGGCTTTAGTAAACCTAACTCTGTCCAGCTCACTATCCCCCCTAGCGGGGCGGCTGAGCCACTGCACTTAACCAGAGGCAGTACATTAAATGGTCATTTTTTTTAAAAAGAAAAGAAAATCGATCTTTATGCATATGAATCAATTTTTGGAATTAAATATGAGAATCGACTCAGAACTGGAAAATCGATTTTTTAAACACAGCCCTACTGACGATGAGCTCAGTGTTGAAAACTCGGTGGATCTGTGTTAAACTATTCGCTCAACTACATTCAGATCCAGTGTTTGGAACTACTTTGGTTCTTCATGTTAAGTATGATCCTGATGGTAAGTCATCGTGGACAAAAGCACAGTGGTTAAAAAAAGGCATGAATTTTTTTTTTGTTTGTTTCAAACAAATATCAAACCATGACACTAAAGTACTGAACTGAACTGAACCGAACCGTGAATTTTTTGTTTCATTGCACCCCTAATAGATATACATTGTAGTCCTTTTCCTTTGAGTCTAGGCTAGAGCGGTGGTTCCCAAACTGGGTGGCCCCGGAGTTATGACGGGGGGGCACAGCTAATGAATGCAAATGGCTCATCCTGCAGCTTTTCTCTAAATCTAACACTTAAAAACAATCAAAATCCTTAAAAATAAGGAGGATAACGATGGTTTATGGTGAGTTGTGTTCAGAGCAGTGGCAAGGTGACTACATATCTAAAATGATCTTTTCTTGGCAAGATAATGCCAAATTCGGATTTTCACAATAGCACTACTTAGGACAATTTCTAAGACAAACAATACTATTTTGCAACAAATTTCTTCATACATCATACATGCATGTGGTGGTGGGATGGGGGTGGGGGGTGGATTTGACATTATTATTGTGGATGAAAAAGGGGCCCATTAGAAAAACTTTGGGAACCACAGGGCTAGAGGGATCTGGATCAGCCAGGGTCTTGGTCTTCTGCCAGATATCATTTTCATAATGAGTTTTTGAAATAAGAAGCTCGCTATGACAGCACATAGTTGGCCTACTCACATGAAGGCTGCAGATGTGTAAACAGATTTCATGATACTGACAGAGTTATCAGTTGTCATGCTTCCTCTTTGTAGACATTTAGGGGGAACTCTTAAGGGTTGATAGGGTCTTGCTGCTCCAGGACCCAAAGAGTTGTCTAACACTCCAATGAAGACTCCATTTTTCACCAGAAAGGAAATGAAATGCGAACAGGAAACAAATGCAGCCAAACCACGTGTCAGATCCCGTCCATTTTTGTCCAAATCATAGAGATGCTTATTCTCATTGGATTAGTGTTATCACCGGACCTTGGAGATCAACAGAATATAGTAGGTAACTTGCAGGGGAATCATTACTTTACAAATTACCGACATGGCCAATTCGCATGGGATTAACATCACAAACAATCTGCGAGTATTACATGTATTACAAATTACATGTCGTCCTGAGGTAAAACTAACCCTGTCAGAATTGGGTTTAAGATTACAACTAAGATGGCTGTCAAAAACAACACTGACACAGAGTCAAAAGTATAAAAATTGAAATGTTTACAAGTTGGTTAACAGAAGTGGGAGCATGAAATTAATCAGGTGCTTGAATAAACACGACCAGACTTCTTCTTTTTCTCAGTTTTTAAAGATGCTTCACCTCTCCACCAGGCATCTTTGGTTTTAGTTTTATTCAAGATCTTAGGATTAGCATGGCCAACACATCTAAACTAATTTAGAAAAAGACAGAAAACACAATAATGGATCAATCATTTTGATTGGCTTTGTGTAAAATAAACCTGACAGGATGTTAGATTACAGAACATGATCAGTTATACACACGAAAATGAGCAGATTAAATGAACAAGAATGAATATAAATTGATCGTGGTTCAAAACTTAATATGGCTCTTTTGTTTGTCTGTTCTCGTTAACATTAAAGGGACACCCATGTGACTTTTGGCCACTAAACCTGTAACTTCCCACAGACCACGCAATTGTTAAATTACTGTTAATTAAACAGTCTGTGTACGTCCTTTTGAATCCTGTTTGCATACCACTTTGATCAGCTGATAGTAAAGTCATGACGCCATAAAGCAAAGCGTTCTACAGTAGGTCACATGATCCAATGAGAGCTGGATCTGCTCCTGCAAAGTTACAATGTCCGATTTTGCAGAAGGGCAGCCCCGTCAGAGCAGCGACGTGTTAAGTGCTGTATATTGACCCAAGAAATCATCTATTACTTAGATTAGGCTAATGTTTGAGTCAAATGCTACACAGTTTCCCTTTAAACCTTATTACTAGGGGTGTAATTGTACATTGATAGAAACTGCCTGGCCAATAAAAAGTTGCCACGTGGATTTAACTAAGCAAAATGGTATAAGCCTCCTATGGGATGATTACTGCATGGGTGATTATCTTTCAGCTGGCAAGAAGTTATTTAACCCCAACTGGTGCAATGAGTTGCTTCTCATTTCCACAGATGTGTGAAAAGACACATCTGTGGTCATGGAAAAGATTTTGAGATCAGTCAAATCATTGGCAGCATCAAGCAGAGAAAACATCTAAGGAGATGCAGAAACTACAAAGACTGGGTTCAGAACTGTCCAACGCATTATTAAAAACTGGAAGGATAGTGGGGACCCATCGTCTTCCCGGAAGAAATGTGTCTGGAAAGGCAGATGAAGTGGTGCAGCATCGCCCTAGTGCTACTGTACAAGCCTGTGGGGGGAGTGTCATGATCTGGGGTTGCTGCAGTTGCTCAGGTCCAGGTTCAGCAACAGTATGAGCTCAAAGAATGAGGTCAGCTGATACCTGAATATATTGAATGACCAGGTTATTCCATCAATGGATGTTTCTTCCCTGATGGCTTAGCCATATTCCAAGATGACAATCCCAGAATTCACTGGGCTCAAATTGTGAAAGATGGTTCAGGGAGCATGAGACATAATTTTCATGGATTGGCCACCACAGAGTCCAGACCTGAACCCCATTGAGAATCTTTGGGATGTGCTAGAGAAGGCTTTGCGCAGTGGTCAGACTCTACCGTAATCAAAGCTAAAAGCAGCCCAATGAAATATGAAAGTGTATGACCATTTTTTTTAGGTGGCGACATTTTTGGGCGGCCAGGCAGTGCATATTGATGTAGATCAATGTATCGATCCCAAATCCTAAAATCAGCCAAAAAACAATATCAATCCCACTTTTATTTTGAAAAAGCTTAATTTTCAAGTTCCCCTGACAACATTTTCCACCTGTGTGGGGATTCTCATGTACATATTTTTGAAAAATATATGTTTGTAGTTGTGCAGTGGATAGATATGACACAGGAAGATTGTATCACATATGTACTTTCAAGTAAGTAGGAGCTTACAGTTGTGTTTAGAAAACAATAACCTTGTTTATTACTTGTAACATAGTTTCATATCGTTTCATGTCAGTTAGTGGATCCTAAATCAAATCGAATCAAAATCGTATTGTGACTGAATTTGGGATGGCGACAATCATCAAATCGCTATCCACTGTATCGACATATCATATCATATCATATCATATCATATCATATCATGATCAAACCAGTGACTTACACTCTACTATTTACGCTACATTTGATGGTCTGTCAGCTCATATCACACCACTTAGTCATAGTTTGGTGTAATTCTCACATTTTTGTCCTTTTTTCCGACATTTTGATGACTGGAAAGGACAGTGGGATGTGAAACATTTAGAACAGACCAATAAATGATAGAAGAAAAGTTATCAGCATAGGTTCATAGGTTTCTTCTCACTGGTAGCCAAGTCCCCCGTCGTTTGAAGTGGCAAACGAGAGGGATGGTGATACTCAGACAAATAAACTGTGAACAGAGAAGACAAGGTGAATGTTGATTAACCTGCAACAACGATTCTCAAATACACAAAGTAATGCATCAAATAAAGTAACAAAATATTGGCAATGTTCTAGGGATGCACAATATTGGAATTTTGGCCAATATCCGATATGCTAATATTTTAAAACTCATGTGGCCAATAACCGATATTGATACCGATGTTAAAACTGAAAAAACAAGCAGTCATTGCAAATAGCGGTTTTGTTTTCAGTTTTTGACACTTTAAAAAATCGGGGTGGGAAAAAATATCTATACACTGAAATATTGTGATATTTTCATATGCCGATATCAAATCAATATTTAAAAATGTTGCATCAATCTATTTTACTTACAAAATCTCGAGAGATTTCATCGTTCTGTTACAAAATCTCATGTTATTTCGTGAATTCCTGCAAGATTTTGTAACAAAGATGAAATATTGCGAGATTTGTTAGTTAAATAGATGGATACCGCGTTTTTCAATGTCTATATTATATTAGCATATGAAAAAATTGTGAAATTTTTGTTAATTCTCATTGGATTTTGTAACAGAATGATGAAATATCGCAAGACTTCATTAGTAAAATAGATTGATACTGCGTTTTTAAATGTTAACATGATATCAGCATATGAAAATATCGCAATATTTCAATGTATCGATATTTTTTTCCCACCCATAGACTTTAGAAGTTTTAAAGTCTGTAAAAAGAAAGATTTTGACGAAGAAGTTTGTTTTTTTAGACTTTAGAAATACCGGCTGATCGGTTAAATATCGGTGGGGTGGCCAATGTCCGATACTCCGTTTTAAGGCCGATATAGGCTGATACCAATAGGGGGCCGATTACATCGTGCAGCCCTACAATGTTCAGCTTTTGGTTTAGATTTTATCCAATGTTAATGCTAATAATGCTAACGCCAACAATCACACTGTAAAGCTCAAAACAGCTGTTGGCCAAAGTTAGTGAAAACAGATATTTAGACATTTTCTACTCTATCAGCAGACGCTAGAGGCCAATATGTATGCTCACTACTAGCATAGCTAATAAAGCTGATATCAATGATTCGACTGACACATTAGCGTTTTATGTTGGTATGCTAATGTTGGATTCTCAGCTTCTTTTGCTGTCTAAAACTACACAATTATCAAATTTAGTAACTACACTTTGTTCAGGGTTCCTCGTTTAAATGCAAATTTTAAACGTTTTTTGTCTGAAACTTCACAAAGAAGTTGGCTTGTGGCTGCTATGATTGCTCAAGGATCAATCCTATGCACTGAGATTGTTGGGTTTAGGGGTAACTACCACTATCATATAAGTCATATTTGGTCTTTCAGTGTCGAATATCTGTTGATGATACATGGATACTATGTCGATAACTGGGATGTTTGATGAGGAAAAGAGAAGCCTGCTGTACCTGGATGATGAACATTGTGACGACTCCTGATGCCGTGCTGAGATAGTTGTGGGCAAACCAGTCCCTCAGTTTCACCAGACAACCCTGGAGGGTCACATGTTTATGTTATCATTTACCCACTAGAAACATCTGGATAATCACACAGTCAAGACGAAAACAAAGTACTTCCATTTTTCTTTTATTTCTGAATCACCACAAAAAAAACACTTCGAGCTTACAGGGGAGGTCCAACTAATGTTTCGTCACAAAACATTGGTGAAATGAAGGAGTTTGTGGCAGATAATGCCTTATTTAGAGGCTACACGCAGTTGCCCCATCACTTCTATTATGTTGGACACACGCTGATCTCTAAATATCTCCCGAAGAAATTCAAGTTGCACCAAAACTGTCTAGGTGAGTAAATGAACATATTTCATCCTAGAAAATAGGTCCATATTGAAAAAAAACAAACTCCCCCTTTAAAGGGACTAGAGGCAGGAATTTAAAAAACAAAACAAAACATGCATGTCCATTTTTTTTAATACTAATGGGTGATGAAGCACTAAATACCAAAAATAACGTTTCCACCCACGTTTCTCCCTGTTGCCTTGAACAGGCTGTGTGCTGCTAAATGCGCTGCAATTCGGTGTCTGAATTTCCCGCGCCGTCAAATGACCTACATCTGCTGTTTTGATACAGGAAGAAGACGGTCGCGTTAAATTCAAACACTGTAAGCGATAGTTATGGATTCTTCTGCCGTCAGCAAACGATCCAGATCAACTGAAAGACACTAAAAAGTGTAACTACAAAGAAAAGGGTTAGTAAACAACATTATAGCTTCAGTTTGTGCACGCTCCCGTGACGGCTTGGCTCGTGGCTGCAGTTACCTGAAGTGCCGGTCAGGCCAGTCGCGAGTTTCGTTTCTTCATCTTGCCTCAAGTCCCTTTAAGTCTATTTTCAAAAAATCTGCAGTCTGACCACTTAACAGCAGCCAGTCTTCCAAGGAATGGGAACATCCCAACATCAGACCATGCAATGCTCAGAGAAACTGAAGAATACAGATTCTACAGTCCTCAGTTAGCATGTTAAATGCAAAAGTTCATGACAGTACAATTAGAAAAAGGTTAAACAAGTATGGCTTGTTTGGAAAAGTTTAGGAGAACTTGTCTTGCCGCTTGTGTAACGTTCTGCTTTATTGTGTAAGAAATCTTAGTAGATAGTAGACAGACTAGCTAACAAGGCTAACACTAGAAACTCAAACGCCATCTGACTAATGACCCCCGTACTTTGTATTAAATCTCCGGGATCCGTTGTTCTACGACGTGGATGCTTGTAAATGGCTCCACAATCAGCTTTTATTTTATTTTCCGTGTCTGAGCGGAGGACGGTTGTCACACAGCTACAGAATATTACAGTGTGTTGTGACGCAGCCGTGGGCGATGAACTCAACAGGGTCCTGATCAATGACTGGTCGCGGTGGTGATACTGGTATTGTTACCAGTTTCCCAACGAGAACACGGGACTAATTTCTGCCACCATGTCAGTTTGATCCGACATGGTGACCATGGTGAAAGACTAAATAAATCATGTAGTCTGAACCTGCATACGGTAAGTTATCTGAGAGGGTTTTCTGAAGATCAGTCACTCCTGCTGTCCTGTTATCACCATTTTCAACTGTTAACATACATTAACGTTTTGATTTGTGTAACCGAACAAATACCAGGACTCGAACATTATATGTCCCCGACATTTTCACATCATATCATGTCCTCATCTGCATTAAAAGTTGAGTCTTGGAGGTAAAACAGAAGTTTTCTCATAGTTCAATAATGCTTTTCCTGTGTTGTCTTGCCCCCTGGTTTCGCGCGCATCTCATCTATGACGTTGCTTGGAAACACATCTATTTTCCATGCTCTGAAGTATAAGTCGTGTCAGTCAAAAAATGCATTTTTAAGAGAAAAAAACACTAAGTAGCATTTATTTTGGATTTTACATATCTTATTGCTAAAAATTCCCCAATCACTCCAGTTTCAAAGTTAATGCTCATGAAATTATCATAAATTATTATAAACATCCCAATTAAGCAGGATAAACATGTTTTTTGAGGATTTGTTCTATCGCACGGGCAGTATAGCCAGATGTCCAAAAATGAACTTCTCTCATTGAAGCAAGCCTGTTCTGGTATTATTTGCCCTTCATGTGACATTAGATGGTAATATTTACTCCTTGGCTAATGTCAGTCATTATGAATTAACACTTAACTTGTTAAATTGTACATATTTTGAAGTCGCACTGGACTTTAAGTCACAGGAGCCGCCAAACTCTGAAAAAAAGTGTGACCGTTAGTCCGGAAAATACAGTACAACAAGATGGAGCCAAAGGAGGAAAAACAAAACAGCACACAGATATTGATGGAGTTTGGCAGCATTTTTACATTTTCACTGCTGCTTACTGAAAACCTGTCCAGAAATGTAATCAGCTGGCTATTTCAGCTATTGATTAGGCAGGCTGGATAAAATGAGGCAGCTTATTAACTAAAGTTCAGGTGTAAGTATTTCTTTACAGGCTAATTTTGCCACTTTAATTCAACAAGCACATAAATACCTCAGCTATTGCTGTTCAGACTGTCATAGTTAATCTCCCTCTTCCATCCATTCAGATAGCAGAATATTTGCTGGCCATGCCATAGGTAACATATGTCTGACAAATTAGATTCAGCAGGTGGATGAAAAACTTAATCTGACCTGCAGCCAATCCAGTTATCTCTTATGGTAAATAAGAATTTGCTAATAATTGATTTTCTTGCTGCTAACAAATTTCTTTGAAAACACTGCTTTAGATTATCATAATATGAGTCACCTCTTCCCAGTTGGGCTGGTCACCACTGTTGCAGGGATCTTTAGCACAGCAGGACACGGGGACGTTTCCCTTCCAGTCGGCCTCGCCACGAACTCCACAGCATTGAAACTGCAGGAAAAATAAGAGCAAACGCCAGTGGAATGAAAATTAATTTGGTCAAGCTGCAAATACGTGAGTGTGCAAGTTTAGATGTGATGCATGTTTTTGTAGATGTTTATTATAACTGAAAAATCATGTTAGTTCATTTGCTCCCAAACGCTTTCTGCTTTTTACTCTACCGTGTACACTCCACCGCTCACTGCAAAGCAAATGAAGAAAAGCGCTGGAGAGTGTTTGGCAGAGGAATAGTCTGGTATCTTTAGTTTATTGGCTGCTACTTCATTAATTATTGTCAATTCCTATATAGTTTATCAATTTCTCCGCTCTGATGTACTTTATTAATCCCCAAATGGAAAATTTAGTTGTTCAACAGCTCACATCAACTGGTTAAGATAAAGTAGATAAAAACTTACTCAAAGTAGTGCTATAAAATAAAATGAATGTTGCAATCAGACAGTACATGCAGAAGTAAAGAGCAGTGCAGCCAACAAATCAGACAGAAATACAGACCAAAAAGGATGACCATGAGGACAAACAGAGACAAACCTGACCCTCTCTGTTCTGCAGCACAGTGAAATGAGCCGTTCACTGCTGTGGATGTGAAGCTTTATAGACCAGGACTTTCTGCTCACTACTTTATATGAGGTAAGTTGAGCATTTGACAAGAAGGATGATGCTTTAGTAAAACAACTGTTATTTACTACAGTTCAGTTGTTTATATCTAAAGTAATTAACTGGCTTTTCAATGTGTTCAGGATGAGAAGTTTTAAAAATTTTGATGATTCAATTGGTCATTGTTTGCCCTGTGGAACTTTCACAAATGATTCTATTTTCTACTATTAGAGCAAAAATAGTACTTTTTATTTAGCGGAGCTACCTAACTACTAACCCTAACCGCTAACAATGACTGAAAAATGTAATATTTCATTTTAAAAAAAAAGTTTCTTTTGGTACAGTATCTCAACAACTATTATATCTTTATTATCTTCGAATGAGCCAGTTATCTACTTGTGATGAGTTCATATACATGGCAGCCTGCCTCCATATGATGTGTGCCATCATTTTTACTATAGTGGACTGAATGGACAAACAACTTTGGGTGTGAAGTAAGAACTCTCTGAGCTTTAAAACTGCAGAATCAGCTTTGTTTGATAGGAGTTACAGTAGAGCACTGTTTGGAATAAGTAACACCTTGAAAGACACATACATGTAGAAGACAGTATGCACACAGTTAAGTAGTTTCTTATATGTGACAGTGTGGGGTCCTGTCACTATGCCTCCGATAGATCATGCGCCCTGGCTACTTGGCCACAGATATGTCCCTTTGGCTGAATGGTTAGCGCACATGACTCTCACCCAGGAGTCTAGGGATCAAATCCTGCCTGGGCCCTCTGTTGCTTACATTGCCACATATATATATGTACACACACACATACACACACTTTATCAGTGGGGAAAAAATTATTGAACATGTCACAGCGGGGGGCCGAGAGCCACCCACTTGTTTTTTTTTTTATGTTTTTTTGTGTTTTCTTTTTTTTTTTCCAATGGGATTTATATTTATTTGCATCGGGAAGGATCCTCCCTCCTTATTTAATATGGATGAAAATATGACGAGACAAGAAGAGGAGGAAGGGAGGAGAAGGAAGACTAAGGCCTGGAGGAGGGGCGCCCGGGGGGGGAGGGGGCCCCCCCCGGGGGGCGAGAAGGGGGGGGGGGCCGGGGGGGGGAAGGGGGGAGGGGGAGGGGGAACCGGGAAAGGGGGCCCGGGGGGGGGGGGGGCCCGGGGCCCCCAGGGGGGGCCCGGGCCCGGGGCGCGGCCCCCGGAGGGAGGACTCCCGGGCCCAGAGCAGCGTTGGAGTCCCGGGGGCCTATGCCAGGGGGGGGGCCCCCGGGGGGCAGCCGCCATAGACCCGGGGCGCGCCGAGAGAGCCCAGAGAGAGGCGCGCCCCCCACCCCCCCCCTTTTTTTTTTTTTTTTTTCTTTTTTTTTTATTTTTTTTTAGTTGTTTTTTTGATTTTTTTAATTTTTTTTTTTTTAATTATTTTTTTTTTTTTTTTTTTTTTAAATAATTTTTTTTTTTTTTTTAACCCCCTCCTCTCGGGGCCCCTCTTTTTTTTTCCCCCCCCCTCAATCTCCCGGTTTTGGAAAAAACACCACCCCCTTAACAAACATTTAAATTTTCTCAGAAAATGTATTTCTAGTAGAGCTATTAACATGAAATTTTCACCAGATGTCGGCAACAACAATTCACACATCCAAAGAAATTCTAACATTTATGTCCATAAATTAAGTTTTTTGTAATAAAATGAAATGAAATGGGGAAAAAGAATTGAAAAATAAAAGAAAAGGAGGCCAAAAAGGAAATGGAAAGCCAAGAAAGCAGCTGGAGCCTGTCAGTATTTAGAAAGTAATCCTGTCTCCTATCAGTGTAAAGTAATATCATCTGTTTTAGTCCTGATTGATGCCTTTAAAACGGTTTCTCATCGCCAATGTGTCAGACAAGAAGCATTGCATGATGGGTAAAAGCAAAGAGCTGTCTAAAGCTCTTTGCTTGATTATACTCAAAATTCTTGGGACATTTTAAGATCTTTCAAATTTGAAGGATCCGTTTGGGCCCATAATACCACTCCAGAGGTCCGAATAGTTTAACAGTAGCCAAATACTACTCAGAATATTTTTGACATCAGAATAGAAGACTAATGAAGAGATTCAGTAGATCTCCAAGCCCAGATTAAATTGTTTCAGATAAAACAGGTATTAATATGTTCATTTGTTTTTGCATAAAAACAGTTATTATTTCAGTCTCATTACAGATTTAATCAAATCATTCGTAGTTATTCCTTTCAGAAAACATATTGATATTTTTTGATATTTTGTAGAAAAAAGCTTGTTAGCTTAGACCAACATTGAAGTGAAATAATGTTATATGAGACAAAATATTAATAGTTTATATGGGATTAAAAACATCATATTATAGAGAAGAGAATAGGACACATACATCATGGTGATGGGATATTTCGTATTTGTAATGATAGTTTTCATTATATTTTGGAAGTATTATTTGAGAAGATTAATTGATTTATTGGAGGATAATTGGCTTGGAACAGATACATTTTGGAAGATGGATGAGCTGTCAGCTTTACGAAAATGCGAAGATCCAGACTTTTAACCAAGACATACTTTCCTAGCTTAAAAAAAGATACTATAACCGCTTTTTCATCAATAATTTAATACTATTAAACATCTTTGTAAATTTCCGAAATTCTTTGAATTCAGAGTTTACAAAGGAGCTTGAAGTTTTAATATCTGTAGGTGATTTAGAATAGAGTGAACTAAATCAGATCTTGGTAATGTATTGATTTGATCACACCTTAGAGATATTATATTAGGATTTACATATTAGAGTAATGTAAAGGCTTAAGTTTTACATTTATTATAAAATTAAGTTTTTGTATTTAATTCATTATTTTCATTTCATGTTATTATATTATATTTCACATTCATTTTATTATTTTATTTATTCCTATCTTCTCATAATTATTAAAATAAATAATATATTTTAATTACAATAAATACATTTTATTTAATTTATGTTATTGTTGAAATTATATATTATAATAAATCAAAAAAAATATTAATAAAATAAACACATATGATTCAACTCTTAAACTATGATGATGCAGCTCTAGACTTAAAGATTTTAATTAGATTTTATTTTTTTTTTTTAAATTTAATAATGTATTTTTTATCAGATTTTATGTTTCTTTTTTCCTTTGATAAAGGGATTTTATTTCTTTATGTATGTAAAATGTGTTTTTTTTTTGTTTTTATTATTTTATTTTTTTTTTTAGATTTGAAATTTATTTTATCATATTTTATTTTTTTATTTTTTTATTTTTTATTTTATTTTTGTTATTTTTATTTTTTTATTAGTTTTTTTTTTTTTTGTTTTTTTTTATTATTATTGTTTTTTTTGTTTTTTATGAGTATAATTTATTTTTATTTTTAAGTATTTGTAAAATTTTGTTTTTGAGATATTTTGTGATGATTGATTTATGGAGAAGTGTGATATATGATGTATACTAGTTTATTTTAGATTGTTGTTATTTAGCATTTGTGTCTATTTCCATATTTTACTTTTTTTTCTAAATTACTTACTTTTTTATCATTTTCATACTTATGATTTTTTTTTTATTTTATGTTTTTTATAATGCAATTTCTGATTCTAATTTATTATATATTTTTATTTATTTCTATTTGAGAGATATTTGTTTATTTAATTGATTTGTAGATTTTGAGTTTTGTGTCTGATCCATGTCAATCACATTCTTCATTTCTCCTTTTTTATTATTTTTTTTATAGATATTACTACTAATATTTATATTATTTATTTAAAATAACAATTACATATTTTAACTGTTCTTTATAATTTATATAGGGAATGAGCAAAATCTATTATTTAGAGTGGGGGTTGCTGTATTATTTATTGTGATATTATTTTTTTTATTAAATTACAGTATATTTTTTTAATTTTTTTTTATTTTTTTAAGCACACACTGTTAAAATACATATATTAAAAATTTTCTCAAATTTAAGGGTACTGGGATTTAATTTAGGGGTGTTTAGCTTCCCCACAATTACCTAAAATTTATTAAAGTAATTAAAAATTTATTTATAATAAAAAAAACAAAATTTATTTTATAATATTGATTTTCAAGCTATTTAATTAATCAGCTGCTGTGATGTTAAAATAAGG
This sequence comes from Atherinomorus stipes, assembly GCA_023101725.1. NCBI lineage: Eukaryota > Metazoa > Chordata > Actinopteri > Atheriniformes > Atherinidae > Atherinomorus > Atherinomorus stipes. The sequence goes on along the minus strand of JALJCO010010686.1, from coordinate 13,296 downwards.
TTATTCAGCACTGAAATGAGGACTGCTAAAGGGTGAAATTGGCTTTTACAAACAAAAGAGTAATTTATAGTCACCAGGTGCTGGACAGCATCAAAGTCATCTCTGATGTCCTTGTTGTCTTCAGGACCTGTTCTGTAGATCTCCAAGCTGCTCATCAGGTCTTTCTCAAAGTATGTGTCAATCTGGACAAGATAAAACCCAATATCACATCTGAAACAGAATGCAGCCCAGTGGACTTACAGCCAGCAGCCTCTGGTTTCAGATGCCGGTAAAGACCAGCAGTACTGGCGCTATAACAACATGACCTCATCACAGAAGAAGAGTTTATTAACACAATAGAAGGTTCTTTTGGGGGGCTATTTAGCTTTAAGCTACATCTCTGAGCTGGCTCCAGAAACCCAGTGGAGTGCATACAGAAGAGCTGGAGAAAGGGATGCTCTGTGCAACTGAAACCTGGTGTCAGATGAGAGGCAGAGGATGGATGGATTCTCAGTCAGAGGGATCAGATGAAGAGCTCAGAGATCAGAGTAAAGCTGCTGCTCCTCTGTATCGAAAGGAGTCAGCAGACAGATGAGGTTGCTGAAGCATCTGATCAGGCTGCATCATGGTCACCTCCCCCTGAAGGTTCTCTGACCATGTCCATGTCCTGAATTAATTTCAGATGCAAGGATAGATGGATGCATGGATGGATGGATGCATACATGCATGGATGGATGGGGGGGGGGATTTTTTGTGTTTAGTGGATGGATGGATGGATGGATGGATGGATGGATGGATGGATGCATGGATAGATTGGATGCATACATATTGGATGGATGCATACATGCATGAGTGGATGGATGGATGCAATGATGGGGCGATGGATTGTGGATGGATGGATGGATACATGCATGCAGGAATGGATGCAATGATGGATAGATGCATGCATGTGTGATGATCATAATGATGATGGATGTTGATGATGGATATATATATGATGATGATGATGATGATGATAGATTGTTTGATGGATGGATGGATGCATGGATGGATAGATGGATGCATGGATGGATGGATGCATGGATGGATAGATGGATGGACGGGTAGATGGATGCATGGATGGATGGATGCATTGATGGATGGATGGATGCATGCATGCATTGGATGGATGGATGCAATGGATGGATGGATGCATGCATGGATGGATGCATGGATGGATACATGGATGGTTGGAGGGATGGATGGATGCATGCCTGCATGGATGGATGGATGGATGGATGCATGGATGGGTAGATGGATGGATGGATGCATTGATGGATGGATGGATGGATGCATGGATAAATAGATGCATGGACGGGTAGATGGATGGATGGAATGGATGGAGGGAGGGGGGGAAGGGGGGGGGGGGGGGGGGGGGGGGGGGGTGGGGTCTTTGGATGGATTGATGGATTCATTTATGATCTATGATCATGATTCATTCTATATCTATATCATGATTCATTTTTTATGCATGCATGGATGGATGCATGGATGGAAAAGCATCCATTCTAGCATCACTACCAATAAGTTTGACCACATGGTCAAATCCATCAGTGCAGTTTATTTAGTTACAGCTAAAAAAAAACCTCATGTAATCATTAGGATCTTATTATCTAAAACTTGTAATAAAACTGCGCTAGGAACACTTGGAAGGAAATGTCTGTGATTGTTTGTGTCCGGTTGTCTTTTATACAACAGTTAAACCCACCAGTACAGACAAGAGTAGATGTCTGAGCCCTCTTACCTCCCTGCTATAGACAAAGAACACACAGGCCATGGCCAGTTCCACCAGCATCAGGATGAACAGCAGAATGTAAAACTGGAAAGAGAGCAAGCACAACACAACAAATCACATTTAATTACTAGTATAGCCAAGCAACTATCATGGATCAGTGTTAGAAAGAATAAACGTCCCACTAACACTGATCAGCATGCAGCGATTCTCCTTCATCCCTCCCAGAACTCCCAAATAACACACACAGGTGACGATGGTGCCGGTGACGACCAGGGTGTTGGCGGGGTAGATGGGCCAGAAACTGGTGACCAGAGAAGCAAACCTGGAGTGCATCATCTGAAACTCCCCGAATGCCACCACGAAGGCACCACACAGCTGCAAGACAGAAAGAGACAAGAGAGGAAGGACAAGTTATCATCCTGGATGTGTCAGCTTAGATCGCCTTAGCTGGGCCATTACTTTCATTAGTTGGCTTGTATGAAGACGGTTATAATGACTCATGGGGATTTGTTTTAATTAGGGGTGCACGATAACAATCAGGTCGATAACATGAAATTATTAAGTCATTTTGATAAGTCTGATATCATGACGACTTGTCCTGATAAAATATTATTTTGTCAGCATGGCAGTGCTCCGCTCACACTATAGTACTAAAAATGCACTCTATCTACATAGACAAGTCTAATACAACAGTCATTATTATCGTTTAAAAATGAACTTTTTCCGATTGTGTTATCATACAATAAATGTCTGAATCTAACTTTTCAGTGCATCAATTTCTGTTTTTTTTTTTTTACTTCTTGATTGCACTTTTTCAGTTTGCAACCCAGATGCATGTATTTGCATCAGTTCAAGGAGCTTTGATTTTTGTATCAGTATGTAATGTATCTTATTTAAGTTCATGTACATTTGAGATATCAAACAGTTTTGTTTGATATTTTTTAGAAAATGTTTGAGAGGCTTGCTAATAGTTTTTCACTGGAAAAAATAAATGTTTCTTCATTCAAAGAGTGAAAAGTCTTTTTGGTTCTGTGAATAGTATTGATGTCATGATTGGGTATGTATGTGTGTTATCGGTTATCAGTATCGGCCTTTAGGAGCTGAAATTTAGCGGTTATCAGTATTGGTTTTTAATCCCTGATTTTAATTGAAGCGTCAATCACACCTTGGTGTAGTACCAATTGTTATGCTCAGTGATTGCGCCAGTCCTAACATAATAATGGACATTAAAGTGGTCCAATATCATCGATCGATAACTGCATTAAAATGTGATATTGAAAAATAACGGTATCAGTTTTATTGTACCAATATTTTTACTAATAAAATCTCACGAAATCTAGTTGTTCCATTACGAAATCTCATTAAATCTTGTTCCATTAGCAGCAGTCCAGCATGTAGAAAAGTCCCTGTTAATGTGGAAGAACTTCATTTCCCAGCATTCCTTTCAGAGTCATGTGACTACGGTGCAGCTACTGCTGCTACAGACTGACTTGCTTTGAAGCTGCTTATATTATGTCTGGTTTTAAGTTGTTGGTTAAGTTACCAAGTTGTCAGAAACATTATAATTAGCCACATGTTGGCTAATACCTGCTAGTATCTGATATCTGACAGCCAGATGTCCAAAATGAACTCCTCTGGCTGAGTTAAAGGAATAGTACACCCACAGAATGATGTGCGTTCATTTTCTACTCACCCTCATGCTGAGCAAGCACGTTTGTAATATCTCAAATGCAGCCGGAGACTGGGGTTTTTTCGTTATCCACCAACATTCATATAATGGCGTCCCCCAGCGACCAAACTGAAAAGGTCCATAAAAGTCCACAAAAACTTGTCAATATTCCTCCATACTTCTCGTCTAATGCAATCCAAGTGTCCTGAGTGGGTAGCGTCCATAATTTACTTAAAATAACATCATTTAGTATTCTTTTAATAGCTTTAACAGTAGAACATCATACTTCCTATAAGCACCATGCAAATTCACGACACTACAGAAGCCGCAGCGTTCAGCACCTACTCTGCCCATAATGCAAGCATAAGAAGAAGAAATAAGCTGTTTACATTGTGCTAAGAGCAACCGAGCTATCACAAACACAAGAGGGGTTGGATATTGATTTAAAAGAAAGAAAGAAAGAAAGAAAGAAAGAAAGAAAGAAAGAAAGAAAGAAAGAAAGAAAGAGAAAGAACGCACGCGCGATCTCGTCTGGTTTAGGCTGCTATGGCTTCCATAGTGTCATGAACTCACAGGAGCGCATTTTGCGGCAGGTAGATGTTCTGCTGTTTAGGCTATAAAAATATACTAAATGATGTCGTTTCCAGTAAATTATAGACGCTGCCCACTCAGGACACTTGGATTACATTGGAGACCAGTATGGAGGAATACTGACAAGTTTTTGTGGACTTTTATAGACCTTTTCAGTTTGGTCGCTGGGGGACGCCATTATATGAATGTTGGTGGATAATGAAAACCTGTCAGATCTCCAGCTGCATTTGAGATATTAAAAAAGTGCTCCAGAGTCTTGCTCAGCATGAGGGTGAGTAGAAAATGAAGGCACATCATTCTGTGGGTGTACTATTCCTTTAAGGCTATTTTGGGATCTTTGCTCTCAGCACAGAGTATAGTTGTGTTTCAGTTTTCGGTTCGGTTTATTTGAATTTATTCAGACATTGTGATCATTGAGAGGAAACAAGACAAAGCACAAAAACAAAGAAGACACCATGTGAATGTCAAAAAAGGAACAAGCTGAAGCCTAAGCCTATTTCGCCCACCCTTCAAAACATCATAGACTGAATAAAATCAAAAGGTTGCCATGATGTAAATCACATTCTTAAAAGCTAGCACTGTTGTGCAGAATAGGCTACGTCATCATTTTTCAAACAGAACCCTAATAACAATCCTCAGGATGCAAACAAAAAATTTATTGTCATTTGATGATTATAAACAACCTTCAATCTCAATATAGGGTTTTATAATGTTATATAATATAATGTTTAGATTATATTATATAATTTTAAACTTTTTTTTTTTTTTTAGGAAATTAATGTTAAACAGTCTTTTAATTCTTGTTCCAACTTATTCCATACTGACCACAACAACAGAAATAAAATGTTGCCTTGTATTTGTTCCTACAGTAGGTTATTTGAACATTTCACTCCCTTGAAACTTATAAACAGGCTCTGTCTTTATAAATAATTCCCCGATACGAACAAACTTGTTATTCTTTATGTACTGTAATACATAAACTGCAGTTTTAAAGTCCTTATTTCTCAAAATATGAGAGATAAAACCTCACAGTCTGCATAGATCAATTGGTTGTTATCTGATATTGGAAAGTAGGAGTTTGAAATTATTGGTATATCGGTTAACAAAAAAGAAGCCATCCGAACATCCCTAATGGACACCACAGCTGGCCCGGACTGATCTGAAGCTGGCGTGGGACTGGGTTTTTTCTACAAAGGTTTCCAGGACCAGAGAAACTTGTCCTAGAAAGAAGCTTTGGCTCGTATCAGCGCATCTGCAGCGTGTTGTTGACCATACCCATCTTCATTCTAGAGGTCAATGCTTTCGGTCAGCATTGTCCAAAACTATGATTTGGACATTCATCACATGAAAGGTCAGGAAAACATTGTTGCAGACGGTCTGTCACGGGTTTATGAGCAAGGTCTTTGGCACGATATCCGCCACAAAACTTCCCTGCAAACACCACATGACTTTTAGCCCTAAGATTCAGTATGAATACGGCCCATATAACACATGAAAACACCAGCATTTTCCAGGTCCATGAAGTCCATTTCACTGTTGCTGATTTCTTTATCTGTTTTTAAACATTCACAACACAAACTGATGGATTTAGATGTCAGCAGTATGTGTGGAAACTTACCCAGCACAGGAAATGGAGAAAAGTCACCATGCTCTTCAGGCAGCTGGCACAGGATTGATTCATCTTTCCTTAAATTCTCCTTGCAGATGATCTGGAGGTCTTCACCAGTTTGCGTCACATTGGTTTAAAAAGAAAAACAGACTTCAGAAAAGTTAGATGTCTTAGATAATGTGAGGAGGAAAACAGGTGGAGCTGCTGTGTTTACAGGACACCAGTGTTTGATGTGGCAACACTGAGCCAGGAGCCACAATGGTCCTCTCAGTGCCGTGTTAATCATTATTATCTGCTCTTATCTCCAGATTAAACATTTGTAACAAGTTGCATCCACAAGACCGTGTTCAGAGGAAGCAGCCTTGTTTTAGAGTAGCTTTTATTTCAACTCAACTCCTACGTGTATTTATAATTCTAATGCAACTGTGGCTGTTTTAAAGGGCTTTGTCATAAAGTTGAGTTTATCAATCTTAAAATACAAGTGTGAGTGTGCACATTTCTGATTGTGGATAAGCTCATTTTGACTTCCCTTCATGTTTGTAGTCCATTTTCCTACTTTTACATGAGCATTTCTACAGTAAATTTGTTGTGTAGTTCCTGTAAAGAGGTCAGAAATCATAAACCTGAAGGCTTACCTTATCTAGACTGTATCCAACAACACCCCAGAAACAGATGAGCAGATTTTTTATAGTGCATCAGATCATAAGAGAAATAACAAGGAGGAATGATGATGAGGCCGCCGTATGTCCACCTGATATTTACAGCTAACAGTGAGGAGGAGGGGCATCCACACTTGGCAGAAGTAGCTCTACGTGACATCACATCTGGATCCGGATCATCACCGAAGCAGAACACATCTAACTTGTGCTGCAAAAACATTCACACTAATGGATCGGTGGATAGATAAATGAATTAATATGTTTCAGACAAGAAATGTCACATTATCAGTTTGGTGGAATTAGATTTCTATTGTAGAGTTTTTAATTTGCTGTCTAACGTTAATTACTAGACTCAAAGAAAGGATTATTAATTAGGGATGCATGATATAATCGGCCCCCTGTCGTTATCGGCCTATATCGGCCATCCCACCGATATTTAACCGTGAATCAGCCGCTGTTTCTAAAGTCTACTGAAAAAGAAAAACTTCTTCTTCTTCAAAAATGTCTTTTTTTACAGATTTTAAAACTTCTAAAGACTAAGGGTGGGAAAAAATATCGATACAATAAAATATCAGAATATTTTCATATTCTGATATACTGACATTTAAAAATGCCGTATAGATCTATTTTACAAATTAAATCTTGCGATATTTCATCATTCTGTTACAAAATCGCACGAGAAGTAAAAGATTTTGCGGCATTTAAGTGTCAGAAACGGATAAAAAAACCCTGCTATTTGCAATGACTGCTTGTCTTTTTCAGCTTCAATATCTGTATTGATATCGGTTATTGGTCACATGAGTTTTGAAATATCTGCCTATCGGATATCGGCCGAAATTCCAATATTGTCCATCAGTATTATTAATCTCAGGGGTAATTTTGCAAATTTGTTGTTGTTTAGGTTAATTAAATTAAATCAGTGATTTTAGAAAATGAAACACTCCTAAATAAGCATGATGTGCTGTCTGTGGGAACCCAGTCTGAAGTCACCGAGTTACAGTTGTGCTTGAAAGTTTACACACCCTCCCATTAAAGAAAAGGCTAAATTCACAGTAGTAATTCAAATAACACAAAACTAAAAAAAAGTAATAATAAATAAAAATTTACTAAATTATAATTTAGTTAAATGTATTATCAAGAATTTTGTTTTAAAAATTATTAAATAAAAACAAAAACAAACAAAACTGTCCCATACAAATTAAAGCCCCTTGCACATGAAAGGTGGACATAAATACCTGTCAACGGGTGCAGAAGTCTTTTTGAACATGACAGAAAACACCTGATTGCAGTGATTGCCTCAAAGTGTTGCTCAACAAAATTTTAACCTGGAAGAACTTACGGTGCAGCTGCTGCTGCTACAGACTGACTTGCTTTGAAGCTGCTTATAATATGTCTGATTTTAAGTTGTTGGTTAAAGGTAAAGTCCGATGTTTCCCCCCTGAAAATAAACGTTAGACTTGTGCAAGTGAAATCCATCTCAAACGGGCCTCTTTGGGCCTCTACTTGTGTGCAGTAGTGGTTTGAACGCATCTCCCTCTCCCCTGCCTGTAATTCACCCTTCAGCTTTGTTTTGGTGTGTTCGGGACGTTTCTGGGTGGAGATTTCTGTTTATATCGCCAGCCAATGACAGATATAAGGGCATGATGCTGTGTGGGAATTGGAGCAGACACCAGTCACTCAAACTCTTGAAAGAAAAAAAAAAAAAAGAAAAACAGCGGATGCACTGAAGAAAAAGGTAAGAGCTTTAGATAATGCATGTTGGAGAACCAGGATTAATATTAGTTTGGCTTTTACCCACTTCTGAGCTCTGAAGGAGGCTTGAAGATGAATAGGCTGAAGAATGAGGCGGCCATTAGCCTGAGAGGGAGGGGCGCTCAGTTTGAATACTGTTGTTTGCAAACAGAAACGCTGGAGGTACTTCGGACTCTATCTTTAAGTTACCAAGTTGTCAGAAACATTAGAATTAGCCACATGTTGGCTAATACCTGCTAGTATCTGATATCTGGCAGCCAGATGTCCAAAATGAACTCTTCTGGCTGAGTTAAGGAGATTTTGGGATCTTTGCTCTCGGAGCAGAATATATTTTTATCTCTATAAATATGAGAGATCCAACCTCACAGTCGTCTGCATATATTGGTATCGGTTGATATCAGCATTTAAAGGTGCCATGACATCAAATTTAACTTTTCTGGGGTTTTGGGTGTATAATATGATCTGTTGTGCACTGATGAGGCCATGTGAATGTCCAGAGTGAGAATCAAAGTTCCTGTTTATGGTCTGTCAGCTTTGTCTCTCTGCTCAGAAACAGTTGAATCAGACAGCAGCTTATCATTCTACATAATTCAACTGCTCCAATAAGAGCACACTATCAGGCAAACAGCAACCCCCCTCCTTCCACCCTCCTGCTCTCACCCCCTTCCTCGGCTGATTCAACTGTGTCAGTGGAGCCAAATAGGCTAACTGCTAAGCAGTCAGGTCTAGGTTGACAAACAGATGGATTTAAAAGAAAACTTCTGCAGCAACACTGAGGGAGGCGACCACAACCTTGTCATTACCTGTAAGTTTATTTATTTTCTAAATGCTGTCTTGTCTGATAAACGTAGCTCACTGTCTGAAGTGCACATGTTGCTAGCAGTTAGCCTTTCGCAAACTCCGACCACTAGGGCAGCTTGACCTACTTTCTCTAAATAAGGTTATAGCCAAATAAGGTGTAGCCAATCAAAATAGAGACAACTTGGTCTCCGGTTAAAGCTGCATACCCAACTCTATCACTGAGGAAGGGAGGTCTAGCATTTCAAAAACAATCCCCTGCTGTAAAAATTGCCATTTTTTCTTTGGAGATTTCACATATTCACCAATGTCAACTACATGAACCAGTTTTTACTGCTATATCATCACTCCTATTAAGAGTTGGACAATATCGGATAACTGATATCGGTAAAAAAAGCCAATATCGAACATCCGTTAAATTTGCCAAAAAGAGCTGTAAAACACTGGAACTTCCTCAGACTGGAACTGTGACAGCTCATCAGGGAGATGCAGAGAAGATGCTGTTCATGAGAAGATCTCGGTCCAGTTAGAAAAGTTGGATGGAGACACAGAGCCGGTCAGGTTTCATGATTCTTGTCCAAATATGGTCATTTCTGGTCCCAGAATCTTGAAGTTATTGGTTTCCAAACTGGCAGCAAACATGATGTTAGTCCCAGATTTTACACAGTTGACTATGAAGTGGCTGCTTTATTGGTTACAGTACAAATAACAGCAGGATGACTTCAGGACAAAGTTGTCTGAGGGTTTTCAAAGGAACAATTTGTTCTGAATATGAACAAAATGTTTCCTCCTCTGTCTTCCTTTCCTCTGATCTCACTGGCCAGAAATAAGACTGCCAGCTCAAACACATGTTGAAGGCTAAAAGGCTAAAAGGGGGCTTTAAATGACAATAAACCTATAATTAAGTCAGTAAGTAAGTAACAGACTTTTATTGTCTTTTAGGGAGATGCAACTTCTCTCTCATTTGGTTAGCAAATTAAAAATCTGCCATTGTACTACAATCTGCATAATTTACATAGATTTTTGTTCAGTAGTCCAAATCTGTGCAGCTTCTCAAGACTCTTTTCAATGTTGTCTTTGTTATTAACTTTAAATCATGCTTTTATTCTTTTACTTCATAATGCTTTCTTTTCTTCTGCATCCCGCTGTAATTCTGTTAATGTTTTATGTTAAGCACTTTGAATTGTCTACATGAAATGTGCTGTACTATAAATAAACTCTTAATCTGAACTCTAAGAGTTTATTTTAATGCCAGAAAATCAAACCAAACCAATAAATGAACAAAAACACACGTGAAAAATCACAACAGAAATCTTTAATTGAAAAAAGTCACAGTAGCATGAAGAGAATTTGTTCTTCACCCTTTTTTTTCTGACAAGGATTTACATGTTTTTGATAAAACTTGCCGATCATGATTCAGATCATTTCCTCCAGGACTGATCAGCTCATGTCGGCTTTAATGATCACAACAACGGCTCATTAATCATATAATCTACGGCAGACGAGACAGAATAAAAAACACTGGAGGACAGATATGCTGAACACGGATGTAACAACGCGTCGACTGAACGATCAGTGAGTCAACAGCATTGATCCAAACAGAAAACATCAAATCACACGCAAGACACACTCAACATTTTGAGATTCCCCTGAATTTTCCAGCTTGTTTGTAACGGCACAGTGGCGAGCAGTCAGAAGAAGGAGGAAGAAGATATTATCTCTCTGGGAAGTTAATCAGCAGTGTGGAAACATTTAGGAGAAAAGACATCAGGTCAGCAATTATTAAAGGGGAAGTTGTTTTTTTTCAATCTGGACCTGTTTTCTAGCGTGAAATATGTTTATTTACTCACCCAGACAGTTTTGGTGCAACTTAAATTCCTTCAGGAGATATTTAGATCCACTCCAGATCAGCGTATGTCCAATATAATGGCAGTGATGGGGCAACTGCGTGCAGTCTCTAAATAAGTCATTATCTGCCACAAACTCCTTCATTTCACCAATGTTTTGTAATGAAACATGGTCGGACCCCCTGTGAGCTCGAAGCAGCTTTTTTTTGTAATAATTCCTCCTTATTTACAGACATTTACTTGTTATGGTATTGCATAATAGCGGCGTCATCAAAGCCGCCACAGTAAAAATGTCTGTAAATAAGGACGAATCACCACAAAAAGCAGCTGATCTGGAGGATCACGGTGGGGGAGACGGTGGGTCCAACCTATGTTTTACAGAAAAAAAAAACCAAACTTCCCCTTTAAGGAAGTAAGCAAACAAGATAAAACAGGAAAGTAACATTACAAACCGGATCGATTCCCGGCTCCTCAAACTTAATCAAAATCATCTCATGGTAGAATTTTGGGAAACATCCCAAACTTGGGATTAAGCCTCCGGCTGAAGACTAACAAGACAACTCCAAGGATCAGGTTTCGCTCGAGTAACTAACCCAGAAACCGACAGTCTACTAAAAGCTGACAACACACTCAATTCTCCGTTTCTTTACTTAACCTCTGGTAATCCTAAAAGACTGAATAAAGCCATCTGGACGTGCTTTTCTTGGTTCTTGAAGTGGTTTTTTCCTCTCATCTGAAAGGCTTCTTTAGTCCTAACTGGTCCGACTAGATGAGAGGTTTAAGCTTATAAGAGTAGAAGGAACATTTAAATAAGAAATGTGGAGGTCTCAAGTCATGAGAGGTCAAACATCTTTAAGGAACAAGTTGTTCTTAGTCAAGCTCCTGAGACAAGCGGTGGGCAACGCTGGTCCTCGAGGGCAAACATCCTGCAGTCATCACGAATCCAGCTTCACATCAAGCTCTGCACGAGTCACGAGGTGCGTTCCAGCAGGGAACCTCCTAATGCCTGCAGGATGCCGGCCCTCAGGGACCGGAGTTGCCCACCCCTGACCTGCGATTACCATGACCCAGACGGCTGAGAATCTCCAACATGTCACCTTAGGTGATGCATAATTAACGAGTGCTGGTGCAGCTTGAACCTGTTTCACAAACCTAAAATCTGCAGGTTTTCATGAAATACTTGTTTTTATTGTGTTCTTGATGCTTGTGGTTCAGCGTAATCACCAACTAACCAGTATAAGACTTGACCACAAGTATCAACGTTCAACAAAAATAAAGACAGAAGGCTACACAGTGGTCTTACTCTGCAAGGATACACGTTTACGACTAAGAGGATGCGTGTAGTCCGCTCCGACCCTGCAGCTCAGCCTGGTGGTCCAGAAGCATTAAAGATAAAGTACGTTATCAGACTGATCGATGCAGCTTTGTGGAGGGAATCCCCCACTTATTAAAGGGAAGTTCAGGATTTTTTACATAGGACCTCATTTTCCAGTGAGCCAGGATCCTACTTATCACTGGAGACAGTTTCAACATATTTCATCCCGTTATTCTCGTTCCAGGAGGTCGCCGGTGCTAATGCTAGTGTGGGTCATTAGGAATCTGCTAGCCTGTCATTAAAAACAATCTTAACCACTCCACAGAACATCTGAGTCAAATCATGTATAACTTAAGACTATCTGTGTAAATACCGTGTTAATAAAATAATGTAAATAAAACTAACCCACATTTCGTTGCAGTTTGATTGTTGCTGCTGAGACACTTTACAAATTTTACTTCCTGTTTTTGGCAGCAGAGTGATGTCATCTGTTGCTACGTGCATGAAAGAATTTGATTACACAAATATACTGTACAGTCAAAACTACGGCCACGTCTGAAAGGTATGAGGATATGTTGGATTTTAAAGATGATTTCGAACTTTTTTCATCAAACTGTCACCAAATCTATGAACCGCATACACTGACAAGGGTAGTAACACGACCACCAGGAAGCAGGTATTTCATTTCGCAGCTGGACTAGTCCTCAATGTGAATGCAACATTTGCAACAAGGGTTTTATTGAACACACGAGTTTACTAGTTTAACACGGCATTTACACAGATGGTTTGCTGATTTGCCTCAGATGTTCTGTCTTTTGTGGTTTTAATGACAGGCTAGCAGATTCCTATTGACTCACACTAGCATTAGTATCGGTAACCTCCTGGAACCAGAATAATGGGATGAAATATGTTGAAACTGTCTTCAGTGAAAGTACTATCTGGCTCACTTGTAAATGAGGCCTTTTGTCAAAAAGTCCTGAACTTCCCCTTTGAGAATGAACAGCGTCATAATATCAGTCATCACAAGTCCAGATTGTTCAGTGGAAAAAGCTCGGATGAAAAACTCTGCATGTCCGATGGATGCAGCAGGTTTTCCAGAGGTGATCTCCTAGTCCTCCAGACCCGTTTCCAGTGTCGCTTCCAGCTCAGCGTTTTCCGGCTTATAAACATCTATAAACGCAGCTGCTAATGATGCACCACATTATCTGCCTCAAATCGCTATTGGATGATATTGGCTTTAAAACATAATATTGATATCAGTCCAATATATATTATTGCCAATATTGATAGCAATACGTAACTT